>KZ559595.1:0-103692 GCA_002850765.1 Aspergillus taichungensis
AAAAAAAAAAAAAAGACGAAAATAATGAGGAAATGGGGCAGCGGAGACGATGATTCAACCTTTGTTTAACTCGGTTTAGTTTAGGAGAGAATCAAAATCGGTATGGATCATGGAAATCTCCTTTGCAGTGGACAGCAATTCATCCAATATCTCTTACCCTCCGAATCCGTTGGTTGGCTGCGGAGGGAATCAACCACTCTTGTCGAGGACGACAGTGGTAGTACAACTAATATAGTAGGATAACAGCAAGGTTGGTGGAAGAGTCGAAAGAACAAACCACATCAATAGTAGTGATAACTGGTGGTAGCTAGGGGGTAGCTACCGACTAGTTAGGATCCACCGAGAGAGCTTGAGGTTGGAAATATCAAAAAGGGCATGGAAATAGACGTTAGACCAACAACATGAGTATCTATCATAAAATCACAAGCGTGATAAATGATAGATAATTAGATCAAGAAAGTATAATCCAGAGAATCAGTAAGAATGTGAAAAGCACAGAGAGAAAGGAGGGGAAGAGGACGAAGGAGTGTTGGACATTGGCAGGGGAAACGAGAGAGGGTCTTCCGGGGGCTGGACTTTGACTTGTTGGACCCGCTCGACTGAGCCTGGACGGGTTGTTTGTGCGTTGGATTTTTCTTCCCAGTTGCCCCTTTTCTTGGGTTCCATGTCATCATATTAATAATCCTTCTCTCGGAAGAACTTTCGACGCTGACAACTCCATTTGATGGAAGCATTGGGAAACAAGGGAATGAATGCATGATCAAGATGAACGGCATTGATGAATTTGGCTCATGGTAGAGACTCGCAATGCAATACGATCGACGTCACCCCATCTGTCAACTGTCAACTGGCTTTCTCCTGCGCATCATCCCCCTTCATGGCGGTCCGCCTAGAAGTCAGCAACTGCCGGGGTTACGGAATTACTAGAAACATACCTAGTATCAATTCTCCCAAAATCGATGGTGGATTAGCTGGCCTTGGTGCCAAGTCATCATAGCAGGATAAGCAATCAGTCCAGTCGAGAATAGCTACCCAGCCAAGGTAGTTCCTCTCCCGTGTTACTCGATCCTGATAATCAGGGATCATGCTCCAACAAACTGCTCTGTGCTCTTTACCACAAGTAGAATAAATCCGACGCCTTGGAGAGGGGATATGGAGGATCATTCTCGAAGCATTAGGATCAGCTATAGTCCTTCGGAGTAAACATTAACTAGTGACTATAGGAGATTGACTCGGGTTTCTTCCGCCCCTATGGAGTAGCATCGGATTTCCACCCACCGGTCTAGAGTACAACGGCCCTTGGTAGGAGGCGAAGCAAGTTGTGTTCATCTAGTAGCGGACAGAAGCTCCAGAAGCTCAGCTCCTCCTCTACCATACATCTTGCCGTGTACATAGTGCGTAAACATAGTCTATCCCTGGGTAATATCAAAAGACGTCTCGAAGATTTTGTGACTTATACCCCACTGGTAGTACACTGAATAATTACATCATGCTCAGCCCTCAATGAGCCCCACTGTTTTGTCTGTTCAAGTCTTCTAGTCGTCTATCCACTGGGGAGTCGGGACTGGTGACTCCAAACGGGGAACAACATTGAACTTCCGCGACGTTTGGGGGCCATGCTAAAATGAGTCTTCCTGATCTTCGGGATACTTGACGCCGCCGGTGTGGTTAGTTCGATAATCTGATCCTGATCAACTCCATATCCCTTGGGGTCGGAGTCTGTGCTAGTTTGAGACATTGATGATGTAATACCATGTGGCAGAATAGACCCTTGCTTCCTTACTTGTTGATCGAATGTAATGGTTGTAGCAAGCACAGTATGTACGGAACCTTAAGTTCGTGACTCGGATTTCTTACGGAGTATTTTGGTGTCATGATCTTCCGATCTTTTGACTGAGAGAGAAATCCCATGTCACATGTCAAAGGTGCTATACCTACGGTACTAACCTCAATGACAGCCTACGATCATCATCAACCGCCCGGATGGTGGGGAGGTCTTTTCGGCCCCTTTCTCACATTCTCCAACGGAGACTAGGGAAGTGTGTAGGTACTTTTTCCCTCCCTTCCCCTGCGTCCCTTTGTCTCCTCCCCTCGTCTTGTTCCCTTCTTCCCATCACCAAAGTAGAAAGATCTGTAATAACCTAAAGATGATCTGACAGGGTAGACTATTTCCCCGACCCTTGTCTTGTCTCATCAATTCCTAATCAAGAATTATCCTGTCCTCTGGCGTGCGGACCGAGCCCTCCTCGAGGTCTCGATGCATGTCGCCGTTTGGTTGGGACAGATGCCGGGCCGGTCCATGGCGGGTGCGGAGGTTCCACGGGAGCTAACGGGGATATAACATACCAGCTACTGCAGCTCTGCCAGCCGTACTATAGGTACGTAAGGAGCATCGCCGACTCAGGTCCTTCGCTCCAATCCCGGCCCGTCGGGGACTCACTGAGTTATTGAAATTTGTTTACCTAGCGATCTATTAGGTATGGATGTGCTCTATCCCTACAATATATTATCAGAGTGGCTGCTCTGCAGTATGCCTGTGCCATGATCTTTTAATTGCTAATGAACATTGGACAACCATTGGGTCAGCTATAAGGTAATCCTCACTATATCTTCCATCTTGCAATCCCTGTTCTCCATGTCCATTGGCGTCGTGTGTGATCGCAGGGGGGTCCATCCTCTGCCAAGTACAGCTTACATACCCTCTAGCCCTCTAAATCAGTAAACTACTATATATCGTTCTGTCCCCACTTTTCATATTGCCATGGTTAGTATTTTATGCCCTTAATTCCACGTGTCTGACGGTCCGAAGCCTAGGCTAAGTCGGTTACCGGACCGACTAATAACGCACGGTGACTGCAAATTTTCATTTATTCATTGATTCTCATTTATTCATTTTCTTCATTTTCTTCATTTTCTAATTTCTATTGATATCTTTCATCAAATCAGCAGGAAGTTGGCTCACTAGCTCGCTCTAGTGACCCGAATACCACGCTGTGGGTTTATATTAACATCGTCCCATCACAATCAAACTGACTCTCATGCAACCTTACGGAGGAGCCCACGGATTCGGATGCCATGCCACTGGATATTTTCTTCTTCTTCCTTTAGGAGCCTTGTTAGGCTGTTTCGACTATTTTCTAGTATTTTCTTTTTTGCTTCTCTGTTTGTTTTCCCCTCCTCTTCATTCCTTCTTCTTTGTGACCCCTTTTCTATATACGGCTCGTATATATGATACCGGCAGGTACAGCAGAGTAGAGTAGCATACGAATAGAGTAGCAAGCATATACGAGTCGTCACTGACACCCGCATTGCATATCTCGCCTGCTCGTGCATAACCCCGGCACATCATCCTGCATAGCATGGATGGCATGGCCAGTCCCGAGGCTTGATGTCTCAAAACATGGCACCACTTCCCAGACACAAAAGAAAACGAAAGAAAAAAATTTTTTCCAAAAGCGAGAAACGAAACCCTATTATGAATATGACTGACTGACAGACAGACGGACAGGGGGAATGTCCTCCGCGGATCCACCCACTAACTATCGGTAAGTCCTTCACCTTCGAGTCTAGGACTAGGGGGCTTCTACTCCGTTCCCCGTCGGGAAATTGCGGATCACATACCCTTTTTTGGTTTCTTCCGGGTTGGAACCCGGAGGATCGTAGAGGGCTTACTTACACCACTTGACTTACTTCTCTGAGGAGGGATCGTAGGGTAGGTAGGTAAAGGAGACGGACGGGATTCGGTTTCGGCTAGTGCGCTGTTGGATACTCTCTTGCAAACGGGATTGGATGGAGGGCTTGGAGTGAGTGACCATGCCGAGACTTACCTAACATACCCTATTTTGATTCCTCCGTCCTTCTGGTAAAAGAGATCCCTAGTAGTTTGGCTTATATGGATCTGCATAGGAGACCGTTCTTGTACCTGGACAGGAACAAGGGCAAGCATTCAACAACGTGCTGAGGAGAGGCGGCCTGTCGTATATTTTGTCTCAGAGGTTGAACGTCATTATCAGTATTATGCCGCAACATATCTACCAGTAACATCAATGATTCATGTGTATTCTCAAGAGCGATCTTGCGGCATTGATTTGTGCAAGTATCAAAGATACAGAGACTCTCATGCAGCACACCCTTGACAAGGCGATGAACCAAAGCACTACGGTCTATAAGCACAATACAATACTGATTCTCAAGACCTTTTGTCCTTACCTTCACTTGTTTTCTCTGGCAGGATACACAAGCCACTGCCGGCGCTTCTGCACCTTTTCGGTCCTGTGGGAGTCTTGATATAGATCCCTACTGAGTACAACGTAGTAGAGCCTGCGGGGAGCAACGAGCACAGTGGGGCTTGAATATTTCTGGACATATTCCAAAGATCCTAATAACTCGTTAGAAGCAAGGCTTCGTGAATTGAGTTCAATCCACATTGAATCCGGGGTGCTCAATCTTCTATCAATAGGTTATATCTTACAATATTGTTCTTTATGCTTCTGTTCATCAATGTCAGGATCAAGGCCGGACAAAGTAATTACTACGTAGCAAGGAACCTACTCATATAAGCTAGATATGCATTTAGTGATGCCCCTGTATACTCAGGCAAAGAAGTGCTCTCATGTGACTGTATATCATCTTTGCGTATCACTAGACTCATATACTTCTTTGTTCTTCGGCATCTGTCTGCCCTGATATAATAGAAAAGTTTCAAGGCGATAGTGTTGGTCTAGCTTTGTAAAGAAAGGTTTTTCGATATCACCGACGATTCAAGAGCACAAAGAAACACAGTTTGCCTTTCAGCTATGCCCAGTAGAGATCGCACGACTTCCCAGTCAGACAGAAGTCATTCCAAAAGTGCTTGCCTAGCGTCTAATTGAGGATAGGTTAGTAGTTTTAATACACAGTATCTTGCGAGGAGCTCTACGGGGCATCTTCAAAACCAGCAGCATTCTGGATTTTTCAGGAAGAGGATCTGCCTATCCCATGAACAAATCCTTCCTATCCATTATCCTCCTTTTTCTCGCTTTCTTTCCTCTCCGTAGTTCGTGTTCTCGTCTATAGCTACCTATCAGATATGAATCCAATTCGTTATATTTTGACCACTGCGTCACCCATGCGGCTTTGGATATACATGAACAATGCCCTCTGGTAGCATAGCCAGTACTATTCAGCAGACACAGTTTCACAAAGAGTCCCTAAGCCCGTCTCCAACGCCCGAGCCAGATTTACTATTGTTTAATGGACCATGTTCCTCCATCATTCTTTCTCTATAGTCTACCTTGTCTTCAAAATGAGAGGATTGGAGATAACTTTTGAGTCGATCGAGGCACCACTCACATACGTCTCTATGTGGGCCAACCTTGTTTCCAAATTTCTGTGGCTGTCATGGAATACGATCGCATGATGCCGCCTCTGGGAATCCACAGTTTCAAATCAGTAGCCAGATCCCGCCTGGGAAGTCATGTTGTAGCGTATACTGTGGAGAGACTTGCACCATTTGGGAAATGATTCTTGTTCTTTTCCATTTTATACATTACTCCAGGAGGCTTTGTCTGTGTGTGCATTGAAGTAAACAGCGGGCCTTTAACGGAGTTCAGCTGCAAGCGATGCAAAGATCGAGTTTCTCAAGTTCGAGGTGCTGGATGGGAACGTCCTTTGACCTTTTACCCGGGATTCAATAAGCGTTGATTCTGTCTCTCGTGAGTTCCATACTGGAATGGAGATATGTGGAGTTGCTGTGGGTGTTATCGGAATTGGGGCATGGCCGTGATACATGTCGATTATGGAATTGATCACGAACGGTAGAGCGCGAGAACATATTGTGGGAAAGTTCAATGAGCTCTCCAAAGTCATTTCTCATGCTCGTTCTTTTTCCTAGTGCCGTTCCTGTTCTACTCTTTGTTGGCTTTCCTCTGCCTGCTTGCGTTCTTCCTCAGTCCCCAGGGAAATCACTTTGTAATTCGGTGGACTGAAGCTGGCAACTGCGGGAGATGGGATGGGGTGTAATCAAAGAGGGTTCTGATTGAGTCAAGGCGAGAAGAACAGGCGCGCGAAACTACTCCGGAGTATGTGGGTTAGACCAGTCGGTCACGTGCCGACTGGCCAAGTAGATAGGCCGTTCTGATCGGCCGCCCATCCACGCAAACATGCTTGCCCACTCAATCATTATGAGTGCTCAGATTCTACAGAGTATAGACCTTTGCGATTATCCTCCTTCCTGTTGGAAAAAAAAAAGCCCCCTTTTATCCGTGCGTGAACTCATCGCACCATGTATGTGAGACCCTGGTACCGGCCCCACAGTTCTCCACTCAGCCTGGCAGAAATGATGATGTCATTCATCCCCTGGGGCCTCTACCAGACGGTCTCCACCATCTCTGTACTACTATGTATGTACTCTACTACGTATACCACCTTCCAGCCAGACTGACGTCAAGGCCAAGGATTCTCCGTGCCTTACGCCTCGATGGGTTCCATAATTCACTTGGCATTTGCAGGTAAAGCTGCAGCCTACAATGACGCCGTGCGCTTGTGTCGCATTCATCAGTCGCTCAATCCTTTTCCTCTGACACAACCAAGTTGCTGAGTTTTCGTTCACCACCATATCAGCAGACAAGTATCTACACAGCATGGATATGGATCAAACCTTCAAACCCACGCCATCGGCGCCCGTTATACGCCTGATGGTCCTCGAGACCGACAAGCCTCACCCAGACACATACTCGCAGCGCGGCTCCTTTGGCCGGATTGTCCACTCGCACTTTGCCGCAGCCGGACGAGCCCATGAGCCGCCTCTAGGCGTGGAGACGGATCAAATCTTTGTCGTGACTGAACAAGGCGGCCGCGTCCCAAGCGCGCAAGAATTTGACGGCTTTGACGGGCTGCTCATCACGGGCAGCATGTACGATGCGCACGCGAACAACCCATGGATCCTAGAGCTGCTGGACCTCCTCAAGGCTCTCTGGATCCAGCGCCCAGACTTCCACTTCGTGGGCGTGTGTTTCGGCCACCAGCTCCTCGCCCGCCTCCTCGGCGGCTCTGTTGGGCCCGCGCCTTCGCAAGACTGGGAACTGGGTCACTGCCGCATCATGCTTACGTCCGTCGGCCGGCGTCTCTTCAACACACGCGAGGACTACGTCCATTTGCACCAGATGCACCAGGACCAGGTTCGCACGCTGCCCACTGCTGCGTCTGCAGGGCCTGACATGCTCCCCGCGGACACCGAGATAGCGTGCTGGGGGCGCAGTGAGCATACACCTATTCAGGGCCTGTACATTCCGAACCGGCTGTTTACCACTCAGGCACATTTGGCGTTTGACCAGGACATGGTGAAACGACAGATTCAGATGAGGGTGGATCGTGGTGGGATTAAGGACCTTGAGCATGCGGATCAGGCGGCCGAGACGGCACATCTGGAGCACGACGGCATTGAAGTTGCCAAAGCAATATTGCTGTCTATGTACGACGAGGAAAAAGCATCTTAGGGTTAAGGAGTTAGATTGACAGTGTCCATGACTGTATACATGAACAAGGAACTTTAAATTGCGGCACAAGCTTGAATATATCACTTTGGGTGGGATTTACGACTTGCAATAAATGACACTTGTATGGACATTCCACAAAACTGCTCGGTGGCCGGCATCCTTTGGTGGTCGTTTACGTCAACTAGCCAAATATAACCTAGACTAGCTACACCTTTCTGCACAGAGTCAAGTTCCCTATGCCTATTGGAATACCCAGAGCCCATCCGATTCACACTGCCACTGATAGGCGGCCATGTCATGGCATGATAAGGAAAAATTAAGTAAGACGGAGTTCCCAGGCGAACAGTTCTCCACCCCCTCTAGAGCTATATTCTCTCTCGAAAACCTCCATCATCTAGGCTTCCCAGACCTTTGAGGTAACGCAATGAGCGAGGCAACCCATGGTCTTGATCCACAGGGCGAAGTCATCGTAGTTTTGCAATACCCAGGCTACGTATTTGCATTTTGGTATGAATGTGAAACGGAATGTGAACCGATCAAGCCTCATTCAGGTTGATTTCAAACCGACATGAAAAGATGAAAAACGCGTCGGACATCCGCCTTGACTTGTCCTGAAAGGCATTTTGCCAAATCCAAGCCCACCTGAGGAAGACATGAACGCCCCGGAGATCGTTGGCAAATTCCGGAAATCCCATCCTGGTACTACGAGCCACAAAGTAAGCTACAAGGAAAATGTTCGGGGCAAATTTTCAGGACTTGTATTCTTGAACACTAGACCAAAAACACTAATTGGCGAATGGTAGGGCCTTGAAACTATTGGTTTTCAACACAAATCTCATTGATTATGTACACAGGAGACGGCGCGGAATTCCCATCGCTGCTTCGCAGATTCATCGCCGACAAACCAATGAGCCCCTAAGCCTCCTCGAGCATCCAGGGGAAGGAGTAAACTCCACCTTTGTCGCTGGTCCCGTGGGACTGTGCTGAGCCCGGTCTCGTGTCCCAGAAAGGCAGGTCACAGGAAGTGGCTTCCTACGAAACGTTCATGGACGGGCTGCTTCTGTGGAGTTTTCCTCTTGAGTCTGAGATCGGTTTGGCAAGGTCGACACTTGCCGCTTTCGCTCGCTTAGCAGCTTTTCGGTGAGTGACGCGGTGTTTTCTTCTACCCCTGCGAGGACCTGAGCCACTCTCTGCTTGGTGGTATATTGGCGAGGCTCAGGAAAACTATAGCAAGAGTCCAAATTGAGAACCATCTTTTTCCCACCGGCTTCCAGCATAGTGAATCAGTAAGAGTACTCTTTCTTTCATGCTCTTTTTCGGGCTTGATAAGAGGCTTTCATTTGTCTTGGATATTCCACCCAGAAATATCTTGGCATTGATTGAGCTTGATCTCCTCAGCAGAGGCTAGTCCAAGTGTGGCGAGGATATTCTGAAATTTACTAAACATCTCTGCGCCTCATAATCTTGTTGGTCTCAGTAAAAGGACCCAGCGATTGAGTGATCATGTCTGCGGTGGTGCTGATCGATAAGCGCCTCCAGGAGTGGCTGAGATGAACCAAGGTAGTAGATTGGGATGGGGAAGATGAGGTTTCATTGTTAGGGTGTTGTCTGAGATAAAGAAAGAGATAACTAGTTGACTGAAATGAAAGAAGAGGAAGGGTAAATAAGTAGAGCGAGAAGAGTTGGAACAGTAGGCAACCCATGATCCCATCACAGTCACAGTGACACATTTGTGACGTGAAAGGTAAGGGAATGAGACACATTCTCAGTGACAGAAATCAAAAGACCCAGGGGATTCAATCACTCTCTTTTCCTTCCAAGAGAAGAGAAATTTATTTGAACTTAAATCTGGTGATAGGAACGTCAAACATCACCAAGCCAAGATAGAACGAGTTTATAGAGTATAATAATCAAAAAACCCCTATTTCCAGTCACCATAACCACTTCATACTCCACTTGTAACAGGAATCCCCAACTGCTTTGCAACTTCCACAAAGCCAGAAAAGCTTTCATCTATCCACAAATCCACATACCCCTCCCGTCGAGCCTGCTCCGGATCCTGAGTCTCCTCCTGGGGTCGCTCAACATAAATTGTCTGGAACCCCAAAGCCTTTGCCGCCTTGAGATCATGCAGATGCGCAGCCACCATCGCACACTGGTTAGGCTGCATTCCAAACCGACCTGCCGCTCCCAGGTACACTTTGGGCGAGGGCTTGTAAGCCCCGAAGTGCTCCGCGCTGGCGATATCGGTAAATGGCAGGGACGCGTGTCTCACCAGATCCTCTAGCAGTGACACATTGCCGTTGGACAGCGTGCAGGTTTTGAACTTGCTGCTGAGCAGGGCCAGCCCTTGCACGGTGTCCGGCCACGCATCCAGCCGGTGCCAGCTGAGCGCTAGCTCCCGTTTTTCGTTGTCTGTGAAGACTCCTCCCAGGCTGCGGCGTTGGAGAATATCGCTTATGGACTCGTAGTGGTGCTGGTCGACCAGCATGAAACCGGCCGACGGGTCGAAGTTGTGCGTGAAGTGGTTATAGGTCTCACGCCATTCCTCGGCAATGGCTAGCCAGTCTTGGTACGTCATTACCAGTGCCCGCTTGCGCTCGTCCGGTGAAAGTGACTCGCGGGTCTCATTCAGCGCTTTGGTGGCTGTTTTCTGGAGACTCCGCGTAACTGCGTCTCTCCATGATACGGTGGTCCCGAATACGTCGAAGAGGAGCACTTGAAGAGGCGGATTGCTTGACATGGTAGACTCTAGTTTCTGTAGCTGATGAGCAGTTCCTGTATAATCATCGTTAATATCATGTCTTGATGTCTTTATGCTTGTTATAGTTGGCTTTGCCTCCGCCCAACGGCGTGTCATCCCGTTTGAGTCCCGCATTACAATTCAGATATAGATACGAACTCAACCAGCAACATGGTTCAAGTTAGGGCGTTACTCACTCGACTTCAGCGTGGGATAATGGCCCAGGGAGGTTTTGCTCGTTGGGTGGAACGAAATTGTAGTCGGCGTATAGCTAGAAACCAAGCATATCACGAAAGTTGAAACCAAGACCTTTTATCTGACCATGTACTTGGTGAGTCAACAGAGCTCTCTCAGTGAGCATCTCTCGAGCTCAATTGAAATATGTACCCCTCATTCGCCGCTAGTCCTTAGTCAGAGAGGGGTTCCAAAGCTCGTGATCGTGATGGATTCGAACAAAAAGGAAGTGATAAGCAGTAGCATCTACTGTTTCAACTCTGTCCTGAATGAGTGACTCATGTCGCTCAAGCTGGGTCTGCACCGGGAAATTCCGAATCTCATCGGTCAGCAATCCTATCTTCAAGCTAACAGTCTGTATATCGGCTTAGCTTTCTCTTGGCATCAGATGCGTGAAATATATAGATACTTCTTGTGTATCCTCGCTGGAACGGCTTCCCTCGCTCTTTGGCTTGACGTAAATTGAGGTATGTAATTGCTAATGGTCTAGCAATTCACCTCGTGGCATAGATATTGCTGCTCCATGTCCGAGGACGAAACACCAAATCACTAGTGTTATGCGTGCTATCGACCACCACGAGATCTCAAGTACCAGCTAAGTTGGATAAAGAAAATTGTATCAATTGCCTGTATTACAGAAACGCAGGGCGATGATCGGTTATTATTGCACATTAAATTGATTGTAGTTAGGCTTGGGTTTGCTGCATTAATCATGCAGAGGAACAGCCAACCGCTGTATATGCATTCCACCCTGCAGTGCAACTTACAATGCTCTACAGCCTTTTCTGTCTTTGGCAAGCGATAGATAGCGGAGCAGAAACCATCCCGTTCGGTGCATGACTAGGTCCTGGCGCCGCAAGCCCGCAAATGCTTCGGCTGGTTCTTGGACGATGTATCCTTTGAAGGCATCTATATCGGAAGATGATTGAGCTCTGGTGGCAGTGCAATCTTCATTTACATGAACATACTCCCTCCATTCTGGGGAAGCCTTAGAATCTCATGAGAGCAGAATCGGAGGAGGCATTTCGTATTCGGGTTTGACATGAATGTATCACTACCAGGATATCATCGGTAGTCCACTCGCAGTGCCTTCCGCTCTAATCTATACTAATCTATGGTTTGCAGCGATGGTTTGGAAATGTGGATAAATTGGAACTCCCACCAGATTGATTGGGTCGTCAAATGCCTTTATATCCTAATCCTAGTACCTAATTCCCGTGCGCAGAACGACCGGATTAGTTATAATATGAGTCACTCAGTCATTCAGTGCCTCGTTCAATGTCGTTGACAGTGACATGATTTAAAAACAATTCAGTCTTCCACTTACAAGTAGACGGGCATACTGATCATTGATTCCTACTCAATGATATTAGCCTCTGGGCCGGTTGGTTTTATCTGAGATGGTAAGTTTCGTTCTCCTATTCGAATTCCCAGGGACCATTGTTGAGAGACTAGACCAACGATCTTTAGGCGTTGGCAAAAGTGTCGAGCATCAGGCGTCAAAACCTCGAGTATCTAGTATACCTGAAAGTAGCCATGCTAGACAAACAATATTCGTCTTCCACATGGCAAACGGAGACTGTCTCCAGCAAACTGGTCCATATTGGAGACTGCAATCAAACTTTCACGAAACGTCCGCATTTCCAAACCACGCCACTGATGTTGAGGCTTGAATCCCATGTGCAGTCTCGGGCCATTCTAGGCTGTGATAGGGAAGTAGCAAGCACCGAAGTATAGATGGATGACATGTGTAGACAACGCCGCCAGGACATGCAAGAATGGCCCCCTGGTCAAATAAAGTTTACTGGCAGCAACTGTTTGACGTCTGGTCGGGACTTGACAGTGGCTTATATTGTATGATTTACTCGTTCTTCTATCATTGCTTGTCATTTGGACTCCTTGCTTGCCCTGAGCTGTTGTTTCATAGAGTTGGGTGGTTTTTAAGGCTCCTAGGCCCCTTGAATATAGAAACGGTTTACTCCATGGCGACAACTCTCTATTATGGCCCTAACAATACTACCTGTGAGGTAGCAAAGACTCAGTAAGTTTGATGTAAAGGGTCGCATCGACTGGTTATTGGTTTTTACAAACGATTATACCATATCAAAATTTATTTGATTTTTGAGACAGAGAAGCTTTCGACATACCACTCAGCAGAAATAATTATTGCGCAATACGGAGTAGTAAAGATCAGATTATGCCCTTTTGGCTATAAACCTATAGAGTACTTCCTTATCAAGCGAGTATAAAAATAGGAGTCGGCGGGCCCGTGTGATAATCCTTTCGATCCATCACATCACATCACAGCACCCTGCATGGCTCAGTGGTCGCCTGCCCGTTAGTTGCCCTCTCACTCTGCAGTTCCATTGGCAATAATGACAGCTGCAGTCCCGCTGATCCGTAAACGGTGCGGCCCCGGCTCTGCCACTAGTTTCGTATCATGGAGAGACAGTCATCACTGGTCTTGTTGATCGAAACTTATCCGTTTATGGGCATACCCGACATTTCTGCGAGAGACCATCGTGACCTGTCAAGTAATCGCGGCGGAGTGGACTCTTTTACTGCGCCGCCGTTGTCACATCGGTTGCCTTTTCTTTGCTTCTTCTCCTTTTCTTTCCCGTTATGGTTCTCTCAATTGAGAATGGTTCACTTGGGGAATGTTGATACCACCGTAGAGTGGCAGTGTCGTCGTATATCTGATATCCCATTGAGTATTGGCCAGGTACGAAGCATTTCTATCGCAAAAGCCAAGATACCCGCGGAAACGGCTTCCAATATTCATCCAGCCGCCACCGCCACCGCCTTCTGGCTCTGCTTATGCAGCATGCAGCAACCTATCCTTGCCTTTCCACACAGTCGGGTTTCCTCAGCTGTACGATTGATCAACGATACTCTTCACTAATACGATAGAATACAATTATATGGTAAGCGACAGCGCTCGAAAAGAATTTAACGATCCTTTCCATGATTATACTGAGACGCTTTTTCAAAGCAAAAGCAAATCAACAACGGGTCAAGGTCAGACTCGTACCTGACGGAGGACTCCTTAGTGGGAATAATGAGTGGATCCCGCGGTCTTCTAACTTTGGGGCGGAAAGTGAATTCAACCGAATCCAAGGATCGCGCTCGGGTCGTCCCTTTGTTTATGTCTTGCCAAAAAGAGTGTCGAGACCTCGTGTACCTCGTCCCTGACGGCCGGGTTCTCGTCGGCAAACGCATCCGGTCGAATCGAAATGATTTCAGGTCACTAAATCGAGGATTTCTTTCCTAGTCGACGGCCATGCCGAGATCGACCATCTGGGCCATGAGTCAGTGAGACCTCGTTCGCGCTGACTTTGATTACCCAAATCACGCACTATCGGCTCGTCGCGAGTCCACGCAAAGTGCGCCTCAATCCGAACGAGTCGCATCCAAGTGAGCGCAGAGGCGAGTGGAGATCGAAGTCGACGGATGACCAGACTCTGCTCCGGAGCACTCACTGCCTATTAAGATTTCCAGCGGATTGGCATGGTCGGCGATCTTCTGATTGGGACTATCCTGTTCTCCATTTTCGTAATACTATGACTATTCGGATTATGATATGTTATTGATCTGGTGTCCCTATTTGAAACACGGACCAGGGGCTCTCAAAGACCTTGGAAATTAACTCCCGACGATCGCTCTCCAGAGCCACAGCTCGACCCTGGATGATCGTATGACTATAATCTAGGCAGTTAATCTTATCTGCCTGTGGGAAGTCGGAAGAAAAGGGAACCGACAGAATCAACAGGGGGTCAGAGAAGAGCGATGCTGGCCCTGGACTCCTGAGACGATGCAAGACATCTGTGCATCTATCCCCATTTATTTGGTTTCCCCATGCTTGTGACACATACATTATTGGTTAATTCTCCGGAGAATCCAACCATTCACGCATTGATTCATTTCTTTGCTCATGATCATGGTGGGTCTGGGTCCTCTTGAGCTCGAGCTCGAGCTACTCCTTTGGGGACTAAGGAGGGACAGAGCCACTCCAGGTACTTTGTGCTGATCTTCCAATCATCTCAACCTTCGACTTCTTTTGCTCCGTCTCTTTCTTAGTCCCCCTTTTTCTCTCTTCTCTTTCCCAACCCAACCGATCATTTCCGTGTTTCAAATGTCTCTTTCGGCTCTGTCCCGGCTCATTGTCAGTTCCCAGGTTGATTGTGGCTTTTGATTTTGATGCTGCGTTCCCGTTTCTCTTAATTTGTGCCTTCAATGCCGTCTAGATTCCAATGTTTCATTTCATTTTAATAACGTTTAATCTAAATTTCTCCCTAGTCCTTTTTTTGGTGGATGTGGGATTTATTTCTGACTTCCTCTATTTTTTTTCTATGTTCCTCCCTCAATCCTCCGATTTAATTGGTACTATTGGTTCACTAGCTGTCGTTGCTCACGATGATTTCCCCCCCTCTCCAATAATCTCAGAGCCACTCGTCATCCAGACCACTGCACCCACTTTGGATCGTCTGGTCTGATTCGCGTATCCTTTCCCGCGTCATGCTGGTTATCGGACTTTTTTTATCCAGACTGAGGCCTGTGGCAGCTTGAGTGGACCATTGAGATGGCTCCTCCTCACTAATCGGGTGCATGTGTCCTTCCTTCCCCCCCACCCCCTACTTTGCTCTCCACAACAGCCCCCCTAACGAACACCCCTGGACGGGCTAACGTGTTAGTGCAGAAGCCATGGCTGGTCTTCCTCACAACCGGCCCCATGCCGCAGGGCTAGTCAGTAGTTCGTGATCGGTCATGATCCAACGGCCTTCTCCCTCATCTCGTCGTCCTCTTTTCCCTCCTCGGCGGCCAGATCGTTTGTCAAGACTTGACGTTCGATTGAATTAGTTTCGGAGAGCAGCGTCAATGTCAATCGCTCCGTGTCGCGGATCTCGACCGCGTTTTTAATCGCTAGTCCTTACTGCGGGCAGGTGGAACTTCTGACCTCGATTTCCCCCATTTCTGCTTGCCACCCCCCGCTTCGTAAAACTCGCCCCTCACGGATTGTCATCTCACGACGCGTCCGCGCGCTTCTTCCTGTGTATCTCCTGTCCTCTGTCTGGAAAACACCACCTACTTCATGTCAGTCGTCACTGTGGCGTGCCTCATCCCGTCTCAGGATTCTCCTCTTTCTCCGCCCCGAACCCCGCAAGTTATCCTCCGCGTCCTGACGTGACTGACTGGATCCTCGCAGAATACTTACTGCCGCGTCGACTCGGACCCTCGGAGCTGCTGGTCAGCGCCTTTGACAGGCTCATCAATCTATCAATTGGCCACCATCGACGTTCCGCAAACCAATGGGTGCTGCGCATACAACGGTTTGACTGATAAGCCGGCCAGTATCGATTTCTTGCGGTAACTTGGTCCGTTCGCCTGAAAGGTGACGATCTTGAAATCATCGCGTGGCTTGGCCATTTGAATGAGCTCAATGATGGCCACAGGCGTGGTTCCCCAGAGCCCTCCCACGAGGGCAATCCCTACGCCCTCAACCACTCCCCCAACAGACCACCCCGCACAGATTCGAAGAGGCTCGTCTGCGGGTTACTCTTCCTCGAATTTCTCTCTTCCGACTGAGAATGCCTCCCCTGACCGCCCCAGTGACTACGAAGATATCATGGATGAGGACACAATATCGCCGCTAGATCCTCGGAGGTTCACACCCACCCTGCATGCCTCGCTTGTCTCGGAGATCCTCGCTTTGCGACGGGACGTGGAAAGCAAGACTAAAGCCATTGATGTCCTGGAACGATCCTTGGATGACTCACGGATCGACAATGACGACCTCAGCGATCGGCTGGCCAAGAGCACCCGGGAGACCCGGTCGCTGAAGCATCAGCTGAACTTACTGGAGGGCGGCTCGTCCTCCGCTCTCACGGAGCTGGCCAAGGAGCGTGATACGGCGCTCGATAACATCGGCGACGTTCGCAAAAAATTAGACCAGGCCCAGAAGAAGGCTCGCGGTCGAGATGAGGAACTCGAACGGTCCTTGAAGCTCTGGGACCGCGAGAGGGAATCATGGGAGATGGATCGCCGGGCCCTGGAGCGCAAAGTCCATGTTGTGGAAGGCCGTCTCAAGGTGGTCCTGAATGAAGTGGCAGCGGCGCAAGCCGCTGGCTCGTTCCGCTCTACGGCTGCAACTAATGCAGACGAGGCCAAGGAAGATGCCCTTGGGAAGGACAGCGATTCCGCGAGTATTCTTTCGAGCAGTCAAGGTCCACGCCGGACCAGCGTCACTAGTGTGAGCTCCAACGAGGACGACTACCGGGACTTCCACAACGTCCGGTACTCCGTTGCCAGCCTGGCGAACATCACGTCGGGCAAGCCAGAAGGGATGAATCTCGCAGACGAATTGGCCTTTGACGAGGAAGACGAATTCGATCTGGCGGACGATGATATGGCCCCAGAGTCCCCCGAGGCGCTCCCGGAAGAGCGTCCTACGTCAGGCCACTCTCAAATATCCCAGACCATGGGAATGGGGGCCAAGGCACGAAAAATCCTTGGTCTCTCGCTGGAAAGCGGAGTGGATAGTCAAGGAATCAAGGTGGACGGAGTCCCCGAGTCAGATACCGTGAAGGTCTCTACCAAGGCCGTGTATCAAGACACGGGTATCCAATATTCCCCACCGCCGTCTCCAATGTCACCAGAATTTGAAGACCGGTCATCTCAGAATGACAGAGATGTTTCGGGTCAGACGAAGGACAGTGGCACATCGACAGTCTCAGCTGACATGGTGTCGACATCGTGCCAGACCGTTGGCGATATCCCAACTCCTCCTCGTACACCGAAGCTCGATGCATTACTTCCTCAATCTTCCGCTCCCGAACGGGCAGTCACGGTGTCTACTGCGGTTCAAACGGAGCAGGAATCTGTCACAAAGCCGGAGAAACCCAACCCCGCCCTGCAGGGTGTGGATTCAGACAGTCTCCAAATTCCAATGATCGCAATCCATCCTCCCCATTCAGAGCCTCCTTCGCCACGTGGAAGCGTGGTTCTCCCGCCACAAACGAAGAGTGTCTCCTGTCAAGCCAATTTTGGACCCATGGTGAAATATCAGACCGTGGGAATGCAGACAGAGCCCATTCGCATCGACCAGCGGCCCACCAAGCTACCAGCAAGCCTGCTGCCCTCAGCCATACCAGACTTCCCGCCGAGCAAGCACGACCGCGATCCACCCATTCAGCCGTACCGGGCTCCTCCCCCGAGGACCAGACTTCCAAGTAATGTGCTGCCCCCGCCGCTGCCACCAAAGGCACCGTCACGGAGTAAACCGCCCGGCCGTGTGCAGGCCTACCCTGGCAACAACGACAACGGCCCCCTGTCGGAGGAATCTAAGACGGGGATGAGGCGACCGCTCCGGTCGAGCAGTTTATTCGCCGGATTCGAAGAGTCGAGCGATGAGGAATCACCCGAAAGCACGAAGAACATTTTTACCGACGATGCATTCCTTAACCGGCCAACGGCCACGTATAAACTCAAACGAGGGAAGCTGGTATCCACCGAGGAACGTTCAACTCTGGACGACCCCGTCTTGCCCGAAGTGGTTGAAGATGAACATCTGCTCGACCCAGATTCTCAACTGTTCCATGCCTCGGGTTCTAATGTCAGAGATGTGGATGGTACTCCCCGACAACGTGCCGGGACAGTGGCCTCGGGAGTTCGGCAACAGGACATTCGCCGGGCGGCTATGATTTCCAACGGGGCGTCTGCCCATCAGAAGATACGGGCCCGAAGTCCGAGTGAACCGAGCTTTGACAGCGCCAGCGCCAGTGGTGCGTCGAGCATTGCGCCTCCCTTCCCGGTTCCGATTCGGTTGAGCTCCAGGAAATTCCCTGCCGAAGGGAGCGATGGGCGACAAAGTCCAACTCCTTCAAATCCTCGAAACTTTTCTGACCGCGGGCGAGCACCCGCTGTCCGCCGACCAATCTTGCGACGAGTGCGGTCGGCAGCTGCCATGTCCCAGACGGACCACACCGAAAGACCGAGCAGCCGATCCTCTCCCGCCATGTCGGTCTCGTCGCAGACTCCCGAGAGTCCTCGATACCCACCTCTCCCGTACGACGATGTCGCCGCGCGCCAAGGTAGGTATGGAGGCCGTCGTCGATCGGTCCGCCGTGCGGGCGCGCCTCACACGTTGACCCACGAACGAGAGGATTCGGCGGCGACATCGGTCCAGCCAACGAGCGTGGTCGACGCGATAGCTCAGACCATGGTTGGAGAATGGATGTTCAAGTACGTCCGGCGACGCAGATCTTTCGGCGTAGTCGGCGACTCCAAGGACTCCTGGGAGGGCCGAAACGCGGACGAGGTGTCTGCGAGCATTACCAACAGCGGCGTGCGGCACAAACGATGGGTTTGGCTCGCTCCGTACGAGCGGGCCGTGATGTGGAGCAGCAAGCAACCAACAAGTGGGCCGGCGCTGCTCGGCAAGAGTGGTAGAAAGTGTACGTTCCGATCTATAGTGTTGGTACGAAGTTTACATGATGGCTAACACCTCTGTAGTGATAATCCAGTCTGTCCTCGACGTCAAGGACGACAATCCCCTGCCCAAGGGGACCAACGCGCAGAATCAATTCAACCGATCCATCCTCATTCTGACGCCACAACGCGCCCTCAAATTCACAGCCCTGAGTATCGAGAGGCACTACGTGTGGCTGACAGCTCTCTCCTTCCTAAGCCACTCCACGATGGGTGTGCAAGACCTCGCGTCTCTACCTCCCGCCCCACAAGAAGAATTCTCGTCCCCGGTGCCCGCCCCAGCCCTCCGCCGGAACCCTATCCGCGACTCCATCAAGATCGCCAAAGGCCGGCCTCGCCCGGGGCCTAAACTAAAGCGCTCGTTCAACCAACCGGAGCCGGTGCCTGAGCTGCCCCCTGAGCTAGAAACCGCCGAATCGATAGACGGAGCAGCCGACCCGCCCACCGTGCCTCGCTTCTCGAACCACGCCCGCAAGCGCAGCAACCCCACCACGCGGATGCCCGTCCTCCGCAACTTCTCCAGCCAAGCCACCATGCCCTCGATTGCGTCGACGCGAGGCTCCTCAGAAGCACATACCCCGTCGCAGGGGCCGGGTGTAAACAGCGGGCGCAGCAGTCTCAGCCACCGCACCTCCGAAGCCAGCACCGGCACTGGGAACTTCTTCGATGCGGTAGGCACCGTCCGAATGGAAGCATTCATCGACCAAACGGAATCGAACCGCAACCGCGTGCCCGGTCGGCGCAAGCGCAAAACTTCGAGTCCGTGGAGCGCGGGGGGGCCGGCTTATCTGGACCTTGATATTCCGGCCACTGTCCCAGCCTTGGATATTGAGGATGGGGATTACTCGCGTCATGATGATCCGTTTCGTGGGTTTTAACTTGTATATAGTTGACAACACTCTTTGCTTTCTCTCTTTGTTTTTTCTTCTTTTTTGTTGTGAGATATCCCGGTTTACTTACTTCGCTGATTGACTTCTTACCGATTGCACTTTGATACCACAAGGAAGTGATATTTCATATTTGGAAATTTGTTTGGGAATTATACTAGTACTAGTTTTATATGGATCATCAGGAATACACATGGATATAATATGTATAGCATACAAGATGAAAAATAACTCCAATGGGAAGCCCGAAGCAGAGCAATACATAGATAGATAGATGATGGATACGTAAGTAGTATAGTGAATAAGTAATAAGTAGCATACAGATAGATACACCTAGCGATCCAAAAACGACAAGACTATGCCTCTAATCAAAACAACAGACATCGGTTCTGAAACCGTAGTTACTATGCACATTGTCTATACTATGTCACATCCTTCACATTCCTGTAGTTCGTTCCCCTTCGTCGTGGTTTATCTTCCTTTCGCTCTTCGTCCTTTCCAAAAGTAGGTCCTTTCAAAGGTAGGTATCTCCCAAATCGAGTCGCAATAATAACAGACGGTTTATCATCCCTCACAGCTTGGCAGCGTCCTTGACTTCTCCGATCTTGAGCTTGGGCGAGTACTTCTTCAGGACGGACTCATTGTGGTACTGTATTAATTGTTATTAGCATCTTGCATCATTCAATCATTTATGTACTCATATATACGGAGTACTCCCCTCCCTCTGGAGAAACCAGACAAATAAAAGCAAGAGAAAGGGAAGATAGAGAGGATAGGGAAGATGAATACCTTCCAGAACTGCTTCGAAGCATCCTTGCCAGCAACGCGCTTCAGGATCTTAGCTCCGCCCGGATGCTCGTCCACGAAGTTGGTCACGTCGTAGACGTTGGAGTCGATGATGATGTAGAGGCCCTTGTCGGGGCTGTTGTGGGAGGAGACGTCTGCGGGGGAGAAGGTTTTGGACATTTTGATTGATTTGTTTGGTTTCTTGGTTTGGAATGGGAGGTAGGTAGGTGGTGTGTTTTATTGAGATAGTTCTAGTAGAAGAATGGGAGAAGGAAAGCAAAGATTCGGTCTAGATGGTGTTGGGTTAAGAAACACCTATGATGTTCTGGCTCCACTTGACTGATGATATATCCGGGGTTCGAAGAGGGGGGGGGGTCAGCCGAGGTTATTCTCCTGCCGCGGTCAGTTGAAATCAGCGGGTTGTTATTGGTTATTGGTCATTCCGCTAGTGACCCGCATACATGATATACAGGGTACCTGAGGTGTCTATTATCTACTACTATCCAAGTACTACTACATTATACAGAGTACACCCACTGTAGATAGGAAAGTAGGTAGATTGATTACATCGTATCAACTGTTCAATCTCGACTCTTCTCCCCCGTCGCTCCCTGTCCCTTGATCTTCCGCTCCAATCCCAACGTCTCCAAATCCTTCTTCTTGTAATAGTGCGGCGCAACCTCCACCAGCCACTCCGCCTGCAGAGGCATATTGCTCCGCATGTACTCCTTGCTCGTCAGCACCAGCTCGAAGTAAATCACCCACCGAGGGTTGACCTCGAACAGCGTACTCGACGGGTGCAGGTACACCGTCTGGCCATTCTTGACGGTCCGGTAGCTATCGCCGCCGCGTTGCAGACGCGCCGCGTTCGGGAAGAAGCCCGCCGTGATCGCCTTCTGGATCGGCTGGATGTTGGTAGCGCCGCAGGTGCTGATGGAGACTTCGACGCGATCGCAGAGCTTCGCGAGCTGATCGCGCACGTCGCGCGCCCGTGTCAGACTGCGCTGCTGGAGGAAGTTCTCTTTGGCCCAGACAAAGCTGAAGTCCGAGTCGACCCATTGATTCCACACGTTGAGAAGCGTGAGGTGATCGCCGCCGTCTTTGACGGTGAATCGGTTGCGGGCGCTGTCGGCGTGGATCTTCTTGTCCTTGGGTCGGAAGAATAGCGCGCTGCCTTCGCCTAACATCGACACGATGGAGAGGACTTCCTCCACGCAGCCGTACTGGTCGGCTGCGAGGATCGCTTTGGCTAGCATGGGCTCCGTCGGGAATTCGGCCATCTGTCGGCCGATCTTCGTCAACTCGCCCTTATCGTTCAGAGCCCCCAAGGCGTAGAGTTGCTCCAGCGCCCGGATGATGGTCTCTGCGGGCGGCGGGTCCATAAAGTCGAATTCGAGAAGCTGGTCAATCCCGAGCGACTTGAGCATCAGGATGACGCTGCTGAGGTTTGTGCGCTGGATCTCCGGTGTCGTGCTTTCTTCCAACTCGTTGTGGTACGCCCACTTCGTGTACAGTCGGAAACACTTGCCGGGTCCGACACGGCCTGCTCGGCCTGCCCTTTGGTTGGCCGATGCTCGCGAGCAGGGCGTGACCACCAGACTCTCCATCCCCGTCCGCGGGTTGAACACATTCTCCTTCACGAACCCCGGATCAATCACGTAGACGATCCCGTCGATCGTCAGACTCGTCTCGGCGATGTTGGTGGCCAACACGACCTTGCGCGCCTTCGGGGGCGTGGGCTCGAAGATCTTCGTCTGGAGCTCAGAGGGCAAATTGGCATAGATCGGACAGACGATCAATTCTGGGATCTTATTCCCCAGTTTCCGCGCTGTCTCCTGCAGACTCTGCTCCGCCGCCTCGATCTCCTCTTGACCTGTCAAAAACACCAGCACATCGCCAGGGCCCTGGGAGATGTGGATCTGGAATACGGTGGTGATGGCGGCAGCCAAGTAGTTGGCCTCGGGCTGCGACGTGTAGTGAATGTCCACGGGGTATCGGCGTCCAGGGATATTGAAGATCGGCGCGTCGTTGAAATACTGCTGGAATTTTTGCGCGTCCATCGTTGCAGATGAGATCAACAACTTCAGATCAGGGCGCGCCTTGGCGATATCCTTCAGAAGACCGCACGCGATGTCCGTAGGCACCGTCCGCTCGTGCGCCTCGTCGATCATCAGTGCGGAGTATTGTCCCAAGTCCGGCTCCGTCAGGAGCTCTCGTAGCAACATACCATCCGTCATGTACTTCAACACAGTCTTGTCACTCGTGTTGTCCTCAAAACGGATGGCATAGCCGACTTCGTTGCCCAACTTCACCCCCATCTCTTCTGCCACGCGAGACGCGACGCTCATAGCAGCGACTCGCCGGGGCTGCGTGCAACCGATCTTCATCCCGTCTTTGGTGTAGCCAGCCTCATGGAGGTACTGGGGGAGCTGGGTCGTTTTACCTGACCCGGTCTCTCCGACAATGATGAGCACCTGGTAGTTCTGCACCGCCTCGATGATCTGTTCTCGGAATTGGTAGATGGGGAGACTCTTCCGGGTCTCCTCCATCGATGCCGCTTTCTTCTCGGCCGCATCAAGCTGCGCCTGTAGAGCGCGCTGCTCCTGCGTCATCGGTTTCTGGGTGCCCTCCATCTTGGCATCCATGACGAAGTTGATCTTTTGCGAATCGTCAAAGACATACTCGTAGTTCCCCTCGTCCACAATCTCCGCGCGCTTGATTTGCGCCTTGGCCTTGGCCGTCTGCTCCATCTCCCATTCCTCATGCTCCGTGACAAATCGCTCCTGGCCCTGGTCATCGCGGTCTACATACCGCTTGTAGAGAGCCTCCTCCTTCTTCTTCCGGTCAATCTTCCCCTTCTCGGTGATGTAGTCATCCGGCATCATGTAGCCATCGCGATAGTCATCGATTTTGAGTCGTTCCTCCGCGATCCGAAGTACTTCCCGATTCCGGGCGAACTCCTCCTTCTCCCTGCGACTGAGACTCGGGTTCTCGCGCAACTCAGCCGTCTCCTCCGCAACCTGCCGTCGCAGCAGCGCCAACCGCTCCGTTTCTCTCTTCTTGAGATACTCCTGGCGAGAACGCATCCGAAGCTCCGGCATAACCTCCGCCCGGGCCGAAGCATCGTCCGCCAAAGCCCGTCGCCGCGCAGCCTCGCTGGTCCGCGTCCGGTCCTCGACTATCTTCTTCGACTTGCCATCATCCTTGTTAGCCAGCCGCTTCGCAAACGCATCCCGCTCCTCCAGGTCCCGTTTCCGATCCCTCTCCTTCTTCGCCTCCGGATCGAGTTCCTCAGACGAATGTGACCGGGGAGAGGCGGACCCGTCCTCCAACCGCGTGCGCTTCGACGGCGACTCCTCAAAGTCCCCCTCTTGCACACCCTCCTCGCCCTCATAGATCTCTTCATTCTCCGCAATCTCTTCATCTCCCCAGCGGTCCTCAAAGTCCTCATTATCTCGGCGCCGCAATTTCTTCGATCGATACCGGTCCCCGCTTCCCTCCTCCCGACTGCGATCCCGCTTCCGGCTGTCCTCCTTCTCCCCGCGACGGCGTCGATCACCAGCGTCATCCTTGCCCCGTCCGCGGTCCTTGTCCCTCCGACGCCGCCGTTCCCTGTCCGCCTCAACATTCGTGGGCCCCAAGGACGAGCTTGCAGTCTCCGGAACATCGTCTTCCATATCTAACAGCCGGTACTTCTTCTTCGCAGATGCAGTATCCCCGCCGCGCTCCTTCGGCGGCGGCGCGCTGCCACTACTCGCGCTCTTCCCCCCCTTGCCAACCCGTCGATATAGTTCATTGCAGAACTTGCCGGCCTCGTCGGGGCTGATTTCTAGGAATGGCACGAGCTGGTCTTGGAGGGCGCTGGCGGAGTTCGCGGAGCTGGCGATTGCTAGCACGAAGTCGACGGCCGTGGCGTCCGACGCGTTGGTTAGGCGGAGGAGGGAGTCGGATACGAAGGTGCGGTTGTCCATGTTGAGTTTCGAGTTTGATCAACGGATAGAAATAAAAAAGGGTACACGTGTGTTTCACAGGTAGGTCTAGTCCTGATCGCTCATGCGATGCCTGCGGTGAGCGGTCTTAACGGGCACCTGGCTCTAGCACGTATTTAGCATTGCCGCAATTGCTTGCTTATTCAAGTTCGAAGATGATAGAGAAATTAAAGAATCCCGGGTATTTGGGCTTGTATTTGGAGAGGAGAATCCAAGTGCAGAACAAGTGAAGCGTTGGTGTTCAAATCGTGAAGCGCAAGATGGTCCGCGCCGCCGCGGGAAGTCGAACTCCAGTGCCAAGACATCGGCAAGTGGCGAGAATCGCTCCGCGAAGTACCCCATGGTACCCGTACCCTACTACTACTACTACTACTATGTATATAACAATCGGTTATATATAAAGATACGTTATACAATCATGACCTAGTTTTTTAGTGTCACGCATTCCAGACTCTATCATAATTACAGGCAGTACCTTGGTCTCAAGCCCGCTTGATCACATTTCGGTGGCTTCATGCTATAGGAGACATGTTCTACAAAACAAGACAGAATGGGTAAGGAGAGATTCAACAATCCATAAAGGTGGGAGACATCACAGCTCAGAAAACAAGAAAGTCGAGTGCATCAAATGTAGCCATCATCATTATCAACGCCGATGTCCATAAGGTCACAAAAAGGCAAGGAGATATTTCGAGTTACACTAACAAAGGAAAAAAAGGAAAGAGAAAGATACAGTCCGCAAAACCAGAGCGCCTGCTACATCATTGTCGTGGAGATCCTTGCGTGAAATCTCAAGAAAAACAATACAAATGCACAAACACGGGCTCCCTGATAAACAAGGTCAAAGCCCCAAAGCTGCAACAAGAAGATTCCAATCATGCAGAAAAAAAACAGAAAAGAAAAAGGAATTCGTGCATTTGCAACAGACAGCTGCGGCATCATCGCTAAGTCAACAGGACATCATCAACAAAGGAAAATGGAAAACGAGCGTGATAACTCTCGCAGGATTTGGCTTGGTCAAGATTGGTAAGACCCAGGTCATCCCGGAGGGTGGTCGGTAGTAGAATGAGCAATAAAGACAAGAGGTCTTCTAGCTTGGTCGTCAGGAGAATAACATCGAGGGATGAGGCCGCACACTCGCATCAACGCCGTCATTATATGGTATAATAAAAAAAAAGCTCCAACTCCATCCAAATGCACTAGTATGTCAGGTAGCACTGGTCAAACATCGATCATTTCGGCGTCTTCTGCGAGGATCTCGTCGGCGGGACCCCAGTTGCCCTCGTACACGGTAGCACCAGCACGACGTCGGTGCGCGGTGAATTGAACGGCATATGTCTCAAGGACCTCGTCGGCTGTGGGTCGGTCCAACGGATCTGGTGAGATCATCCACCGTACGATTTTGTCCAGTGCTTGCTCATGGTTGGCATCGACCATGAAATCAGGAGGATCAAGAAGCTCGCCTGTCCGAGCAAGCGGCACCGGTTTGCGTTCAGATGGCTTGCAACTTCCCAGGAAGTGATCCATTCCAAAGTCATCTTCTCCCAAGTCAGAGGCACACAACTCCTCGAACGATGGTTCCTCGGAGATTGGGGCCCCAGAGATGTCACGTAAGACCCCAGGTTCGGAGCTCCAGGTGAGGCTGGGGACGTCGCTCATGTCGCCATTTCGAAGTTTTTGCCATGAGAGACCATTGTCGGGGAGTTCGACGTTACCAGCGATCTCGAAGATGATCAAACCGAGGGAAAAAATATCCGCGGGCTTATCGAAGCGGCCCATCAGGATTTCAGGACCGATGTATTCACGATCGCCTTCACCTTCAATGCCTTCCTCCGCCGGCCATCGGGTTGCCATGCCAAAGTCGGCAATCTTCAGAACGCCCTCGAAGGTAATAAGGATGTTGGCTGGCTTCAGATCAAGGTGGATAAAACCCATGTCGTGGATTTGTTTCAAGCCCTATCGGCCACGTTAGTCTATGTCCAAGGGAAATGAGCGAATGTCAGGGATTCATACCAAAGAGAGCTCGAGCAAAATCTTCCAGATTCTGAAATCATCCAGTCTTGCCTTTAGCCCGACTTGAGCAAGAAATACGTCGAGACTTCCTTCTTCGCAGAACTCTGTCTGGATGTAAAGGTGACCGCTGTCTTCCCAGCTGTCCATAAATGCAATGATGTGATCCGAATTAGTCAGAGACTTCAGCACATCTACCTCTCGGATACGGCGCTCGCGGTCCTTCAGCCCTGAGTAAGGCTGTTTCGACTTCTTCACAGCCCACACCTGGTCTGGCATAGGCTTGGGGGTGGTAGACCCACTCGGGAACCCAGAGGAGAACGATGTACCGGGGGGACGGGCCACGCGGTACACTTGAGAAAACTCCCCCGTTCCGATAAGCTCTACGTCTTCAAATCGCGACGTCAAGCTTGGATCCACGTCTGGGGCGTGGCATAAGTTCAGGGGCAGGCTCGGCCGCTTTCCCGACTGTAGAAAAGAATCGCGTGGACCAGTTGGGGTCGCCGGCATATTGGAGGAGTTGAAGTCTGGTTTGATGGCTTGCTGGTCACCGGGTGCCGAGATGGACAGGCCACTGGGATCGGGGGGGAAGAAGTTTTCCCGCGGCGTACGAGGAGATTCACGTTGAAATCTTTCATAGAGAGGACTGGAGTTCATTCCCCTGACTTCAGACAGTCGCTCGAGTGAGGCAATCTGTGATGTCGCCGGGGGGTACGTCCGGGATGGGAAAAATGTTTGTTTGGTTGGTGTTGGTGGGAAGTCGGATTCACTCAAAGGTTGGCTGTCTAGCCGCCCACAAGGCGACTGAGACTGGAGACCGTCGTCGCCGTCGACACTCACAAAGCTCCCACGGCGCGAGGCTTCAGGCCTGCTGAAGGTGTTTCCGAATATCCCCATACCTCGCGCGAACTGATTTTGTTTTGGCTGTGTATTCGGCGGGTTAAAGGGGGAAGAGGACCCCGCGTCTGCTTGGCCCAAAAACATGGACTTCCCAAATGACTGGTCGGGCGGTGGTCGTTGCACGTTGGGAAACAGATTCACTGGGCGCTTGCAGGGGGTATCTGGCATGTTCTTGCTGGAGCCCAGCATGGCCTGGGGATCCTCCACATTGCGGTTCTTTTTCGAAATGAGACCAGTCGACATGAATGCCGCCGGCAAAGGTTTAACCAGTTTGTAATTCTCCGGCGTCGCAAATGAGTCCGTCGAGGATGTCGAATCCTCGCGGTTGAGCTGACGCATGAAGGCTGGCCGAGCAGCTCCGGCAGGCAGAGATTTCGAGAAATCGTGTGCTTCTCTCGGGCGTTCAGATTTGTGGACCGGCTCATGGGTGGGTGAGTCGTCTACCAAACTCGAGCTGGATGAAGACTGCGTGATGGTCCTGGAAAGCGGATGAGCCGGGGGGCGGGTTTGGACACTCGCGTTACCAGTAGAAAAGAGAGAATTGCCCGGTGCTGGGCGTGGAGAGAACGGGCTTTCTTGGCTGTTCTGGAAGATATTGTTATTGTCAAAGTACATCCGAGGACGCGCACTGGGGGGCGTTGTGCTCTCTGGCTCCTCTGGTGAATCGTCCATGGCCCTAGCCCGGGAGAACAGAGAACGGTCACTTTGGCGTTGCTGGAGGGTTGACCGTCTAAGGGAAGACGAGCGCTTTGGGATCGTCGCAAATGGACTGAAGGCGGCGGCAGGCACGGGGAACGGCGGCGTATCGCTCTCCTTCGGGGAGAGAGACCTCGGCCGCTCTGGGGTTTTCGAGGTGCTCTCCCCGTCGAATATTCCAAAATCTCCCGAGAGGTTGGCTGTGTGGACACTCCGTCTCTTTGCTGACGGGCTGCCGCGGGATGCACGATCCAGGTTCATGATTCCGTCGCTGCGCTTCAGCGGGCTAACAGTCGGGTATGAGCCAAAGGTTCCGCTTCGTCGCTTTTCAATTCGAGATAATGTTGGCCGAGGCCCCAGTGTGTTTTCAGGGCACGTAGAAGCTTCATGCGCCTCGGATGTCTCGTCATCAGATGAAAAGTTCAACACGGGGGTGTTCAGTGCATTCTCGATCCCCGACGTTGTCGGCACTGGCTGGGCGGGTTTGGCGTTCCCCTGATCGGTCGAAACGTTCAGGGCACGTTTGTTGGGGCTCCTGGGGGAAGTTCGCACGCGGCGCATGGGCGGCCTCGAGATCTTTGCACTTGGTGGATAAGGAACGGCAAAAGGTGACTGGTGGGAGGAACTGGGGAAGAGCACGAAGTTACTCTGTGGCGACCTCCGTGAAGGTGACAACGGCGAAGAAACGTAAGGCGATACGGTCTTCGAGGGCGAGTGATTCCGAGAGGTGATGAGAGAGAAATTCGAGCTTTTGGAAGGGGATCGTGATAGTGACCGGCGCAGCTGGCGCAGGGCTGAGCTCGCATCAACGTGATGGATGCCTGAGTGTGACGGGAGATGTAGTGTGCCACCCGCATCGCGGTGCGGCGAAAACGTCGCGACCATTCTCGAAGGGCGACGAAGCTCGCGGCTGGCAAAAGGCGATGGTGGCGAGTCGAGCAATTTCTTAGATTGAGTGGTCTCGCGACCGCTTCGAGAGCCGGCTTCACGGGAGGAGGTTGAGTCAACGATGTGTGGAAATATCGACCGATAGTCGGTGGTAGGAGTTTGTGAAGCGTCCAAACAACAACAATAACAGGGTGATTGGTAAAGGGTCTGTGGCGGTGCGGGTCTCGTGTCTTAGGTAGTGAAAGGGTCGAAGAACGGTAAAGGCTGCAGTGGAATGCTGCGGGAAACAAATGCGGTACTAGTGGTTGGAACCAAATGTAAACAAACTGGAATGTGAACTGAGTGGTGAACAAACATCACACCAGATGTGCGCGGGCCTCCAATATCTCGAGGAGGTTGCTGGTGCCTCCATCCACTTCGACCTCGTCACGGTTGGAGAGGAGGGGTGGGAGGCCCTCTTCGCGCCGACAACACCAAGCCACGCGCCTGAAACGCAAACAATTTCTTTACTTGCTTCCCCGGCGCTTGGAAGGATAAACTGAGCCGGCGAAGAATGTTTCAGAATGACAACAAGATGTCAAAACAAGCAAGCGCGTCGCGAAGCTGCAGGAGCGACTTGAGGGGGGGGGGGGGGGCAAGGCGCGACGAGGGTTTGACACGGAGAAAAACAACCAAATCAAATCGAAGAGAATAAAATTGAAAATCAAAAAAAATATGAAGCGGAAAAAACAGACAAGGAACAAGAGAGAATCACGACAGCGACAAATGCACAACGATGCGCGCAAGGCAGGCGAATTGCAGAGACGCGGTCGAAGCGATTCGATTTAGTCAAAGGGAAATCAACCGCAGGACAGTCTCCCTTCCGTCTCCCTTTCTTTAAAACCCCGTATGTATGACCTCGTCGGGCAAACAGAGGGTGTGCGCAAGGGGGTGCGAAGTCAGGCTGCCTCAAGAGAAAGATCTAGACAGCCACGCGAAACGAGTGCGAAGGCGAGAGAGGGAAAAAAGGGATGGGCGGATGGATGGAGGGGCTGATGATAGACGGAAGTTGCGGTATGCAGAGGCGATACCTCACTACTGAATGAATCGTCCGAGGAATTTCCCTTCCGGGCGGAGTCGCGTTTTTCTGTCTGTCTTGACTAAATTATTATGATTAGGGTTCTGGTAGCGTCCGTCAAGAAACGGTCGATGAAGGATCTGGAATCCATCAAAGGGAATGGAGGAAATCAGAAGAATAATATAGAAACGACAGCGAGGGAAGAAATCAGATGTTGCGTGTTTGAAGTGACGAGAAGTCTTGTGGCTGACAAAATGAAATCTATAGGAAGCGATTGCCACCACGAACAGAGACGAGGTACCACCTGGTAGGTTGGTCAATCCAGTGCTGATGCTACCCAAGTGCAACAACTCGACTGGGGCCAAAGTGGGACTGGGATTGTTTTCCAACGCGTTGAGCGCGTCTTTTGTTGTTGACGGGCGATCCTGATTCAGTTTAGGTCCGGCTGCGTCACGCGTCTGCCCGCAAGGGTTCCCGTGGTCTGTTTATCGATACTTGGGTATCAGTTATCCATTCATATCATACATGTTCAAGATAATTAATCGGACTATGATCTGAGGATCCAGCAAAAGAGACTCATTCAAAACCCTCAGATGCTGAAACAGATTCAACCAGAGGTCTCCAGATGTCTTGTCCGCCACTCGACTTCCATTACAATACCCCATCTAATATTACCAGACTAGTCCTATAAACACCGCGATAATGATAAGGAACGCGGGGGCTTCGGATTAAATGAGCAATATATTCTCCCTTGCATGTGCACCTGGTGGATCATCGGTTGGAAGAGGCTGGTTACAGTTCCTCTGTAGCCATCATTTCACTCTTGTTGGCAATAAACTTACTTGTTTACTGGGCAGATGCTTTCGTAATGACGGTGGCGAAAAATCACTGGGCATCTCTGTGCAAAAATAGAACAACATTGCTGAGTAAGCCATCTTATCCCAAGGTTATACACTATCTAAAACAGATGGTTTCATACTTCCAGTCTCAGTCTGCATCGAACATTCGTGGCCTTCTAGCTCATCTTAAATAAGAAAATAGTTGAAACCAGCGTCAACCTTCTCCGTATGAACCTCAGATATCTTCTTCTGTAATCAATACCCAGGTATCTTGTGCACAGGATCACCTCCAGCAGACCTCCGATAAACAAGCCCCTCGACTCCACGTGTTCAAGCCTCGATTTGCGACCTGTCCAAACCCTCAAGCCACCATCAACATCATTCCACCCGGGCCCGATTATCAATTTCTCCCAGATAATCATGCTGTAACTCATTTCGTGATTTCCCAATTGAGTCTTGCCCGACGGAACTTGGCTTCGAGGGCTATCGGTACCCCCCACCCACTTGATCTCCCCATGGATCCTCCGCACTCGATGCTGAACGGTTGAAGATTCGATCTTGATCTTACTATCGCTGTACTATATAAAATTAGATTTGAGTATGAGCATATATAGAATTATATTATGAAACTGATTTACATGGACACTCTGAATCTATAATTACGTTGTATATATATTCGGTGCTCGGGTCCCGAAACGATCAACCTCTCTTGTACAACCTTGCTATCAATAATTTTATTGATTTTTCGTCCGCAGAACCAAAAATGGCGAGGCCATCAACCCAATATATCAATTCTCCATGCGTCTTTCCCCACAAACGACGCATCAAATACCGCACCCAAATAGCTTGCCAAAACTCACTATGGCCCGAGTTAACTTTATTCATCCAGTATACTTGCATCTGCTACCCCTTACACCGCTTTTCCGCATTGGTCGACCTCTTCAGCCTTTGTATAACCCTAAATCGGTCATCGTTTAGTTTCCAAGCTTCAGATTAGGTTGGTGGGCAATGCCTGAACCTGCATGCGCGTGATTAGATAGATATGATGCGTCCAATCACGGGGTACCGAGTGAGAGGTCATTCTAGGGCTGTTGCACAGGACGCTTTTGAAACCTAAAGCCACCGACTTCACGGATTCATACCTTGACTACCAAGTACTAGTCCAGCGTTTGCTTCCAATGGATTCGACGCATGGTGCAGCATAGCCATTTGTCAAACCCCGTCACTCTTCGTCCCTTGCTGTCATTCCAGTTGGCTGGTGTCATAGTGGGAATCGTCAAGAGCAAAACAGGTTATTGGGTGCCCGTGATCATCCGCCCCAGAAAGTCAAAAAAAAAAAACCACCCCAATGTTGGCACTCTCCTTCTGGTGTTGCGCAGTGACTGCAGAGCCCCCTGATCGATCACGTTTGTGTGCTCTTTCGAGATAGGAATGTATTCCAATGCATTCTACAGTGGTACTGGTCGAGAAGTGCCCCCCTAGATTCATGACGTAGGTTTGCTCTTTCGAGAGATACGAACGCATCCGCTGTAGTACCGGGAGAAGGGGCTCCCTGACAGCAACTGGGATATACCAGGTATGCTCCATAATGGAGTGCTAGGACCCGGATGTAGCTGCATTTGACGTTGACTCCGGCTGACACGGAAATGCCCGTTGTCAAACGCCAAAATTGATTGTATTGACATTGCTAGTCAACGGAAGTTCGTACTTCAGTTCCGTCCCTTGCACTCGGAGCTCATGTATATTCATGCGACACATGTAATTAATGGTGGAAGGACCTGTTGTCATGGGGGAGCTTGCAAGATGTTATCACTGCAGTTCCTCCAAGAACATTTTGAAGAGCTTTCAATCTAGCGCAGTCCTGACGCCATGGCTGAAGCAACTCATGGTATCAACTGTTTAGTCAGAATCTTCAGAGAAGCACATCCAGGAAAAACGTGATCCATGGAAGGTTGGGAATGGATTGATCCAAAGCCTGCCCTAACTTGACCTCCGAAGGATCTCATCAAGTGACTCTTTATGCCGTATTCTTGTAAAATGTAGAGGCAACACCAAGCCAAGACACGCGGATTCTTGTGGGATGTCCCCGGCGCCTTTCTGTATTGCTCATCACAAAGGGCCTCGGTCTCGTGAGAGTGCTTCTCACTGACGAAGTAAGGAGGTAGAATGTAGGACACAGTTCCTCAAGGCAGGTGCCAAACTAGATGAGAATGTCACTGCTCTTCTAATAAGCGGCTGCTTGTCTGCCATTCTTCATCACCATTCTTCATCTATATATCCGCGGCAAGGAGAGAAAAGCATTTCCCCGCTCTTCCGGTGACGTACACTGACAACCGTCGCATTAGTCTGAAACTAGAACACACCAAAACAAATCCAAAGCTGATGATCGAAGCACTTCTAGTATAAGATGAAAGGCAACTGCATGACGAGGCTGAAGAGCAACAGCACTTGCCTGGATAGTTTGACTCGGTCTAATGCGAGGCAGGGATGATGAGTGGTGTGAATTCAACGATCACCCAGAATGCGCACCATGTTGTACTTGATTCGTTGACTTCTCAGATTGCGCTATGAGATATTCTTCCCCCTCTGCCTGTCGCCTACTCCTGATGTAATGATAACGTAGGATGGGATAGGCGATGGGAAACCTTTATGCCCTTATTCCAGTACTATATAGTAACATGTGGATGACACATTCATTCAATCCCACCTCTCTGGTGTTGATGCTGTCCCTCACTCATCTCCGCTCCATCAATTGTGTCATTGCAGGAGGCTGCCAGGGACGGTGTCTAGGATTAGGATCCTTGGTGCGGGGAGAACTTCGATCTATTTTGATGCTGCTTCTGCCACGGAAACCCCGTCATGGCTCATGCATGACCTTCTATGCATGTGAGGATGTTCCTTTTCCCCCTTGTTTTCTTTTTCTACAACCTTGATTCATTGATATTTATTTTCTAAACTCATTTCACAAATAAAGATGGCATAGATGGGAAGAAATAAAGGCATAAAATCACTGTCCCTATTGGTGTCTTCAATGGTAAATGTTGACATCAAAGGTGTTGTATCAATAGTAATGTGATCGTATCTGGCCCGGAGTCATTTTCCATATTCGATACTAGACTGTGATTAGACTTTGCTCCTTGTCCAACCCGCCAGTAACGTGAAGATGTACAGTGAATACTCCTCTAAATAAGCGCCCAGGTGTAGAGAAATGACATCAGAGGTCTCTCCTCATACTTCCTCCGACCCGAGGTACCTGGTTCCAAACCGTCATGCCATCACCCATACATACAGCTCCCCACTTCCGATACGCTGTACTGGTATGTATCCGGTATGTACGATACCAAAAGCTAGAATTCCCGACGTCGGGCAGCGGCGGATCTAATCTAAACGTTCCCATCATCCCACCTGCTGCAACAACTGAAAATCTGGTCCGGACCTGCGGGGCTCCCTATTTGGACTAGAATTTCCAATCCGATGAACGATCATCCCAATTGCTGCGCTTGTCGATGGGTGTGGTGTGTGAGGACGAGCGAATGACAAGGCTTCTACACTGCAAAGGATTGTTATGTGTAATTAGTATGGGTATCATCCATTCATTTGGCAGTGTGGTGTCTCTCTGATCGTACCATATGGTCAGAACGCAGAACGACTACTCCTTCAGAATGTACGGAGTAGGTACTGTCATTGTCACTGATTGTTCGAGCCCCGTCTACAGTGAGCAAAGTCCTACCCATAAGATGTCATGGTGTCATGGTGTCAAGAACCAAGATCATTATCGTTGTTGTGATCTCAATTTAATGAGCCTGTATGCCGTATCGGTATTACCAGCTTCTGATTCGACTCTTACCCCATTTTTCTAACCATTTTTCTCCCGAGTTCATATGCTCGTTGTGTCTTCGCAGAGATCCCCATTTCCTCCCCTACTAACCAAAAACGAAATAGAAAAGACCCAGTGGAACCAAAGATGGACTATCTACGCCATTCCTGACCCGCTGCCAAAGACATCACGGTCTGACTTGGTTGCCCAGACAAGCCCCAGTCGCATGGGATCCGCTGCGCGGGACGCGGTTCAGTAAGTTGGAGATTCCCCAGTGATGGTTTTTATTTATTTTATTCTACTCTTATTTGGTTTTGAATTTTTTTTTTTTTTTTTGAATTTTGATTTTTCTGCCCTGATTTTTTATTTTCTGGTTCCCTCTTCTCAAGCTTAAACAAAATGATAAAAATTTCCCACATTGACCTCCAACGGGCTCCGAGAATATATTTAGAGCATGGCCCGCCCCTCTCTCCTCATCTGTGATCACCTTCCATTCATTTACCTGTATATAAACCTGGCTTTGCGGTGTTGCCCTCTCATCCCTCACCCTCTCTAACTTTCTCTCCCACCTCTCGTTGCGTTTTTCATACTTCCCATCCCACCTCATACATCCCATCAATGGAACCTCTGTCGCGGAAGCCCGAGATCGGCTTCCAGAGCCATCGCAACATGCCCCTCACCCAAGGATCTTCGGCAGAGCCCGCCCGCCTGAGCTCGGTGCCGCAGGATGAGCTCCATGACCTCCTCTGCGTCGGTTTTGGCCCGGCCTCTCTCGCGATCGCAATCGCCCTGCACGATACCATTGATCCCTGCCTGAACAAGTCGGCCCCCGTTGGTTGGAAACCCAAGGTCTGCTTCCTCGAGCGACAGAAGCAATTTGCCTGGCACTCGGGTATGCTGGTACCAGGCTCCCGGATGCAGATCTCATTCATCAAGGACCTGGCAACCATGCGCGACCCGCGCAGCAGCTTCACCTTCCTGAACTACCTCCACCAGAATGACCGTCTGATCCATTTCACCAACCTCAGCACCTTCCTCCCCAGCCGCTTGGAGTTTGAGGATTACATGCGGTGGTGTGCGCAGCGGTTCAACGACGTGGTGAACTATGGAGAGGAGGTCGTTGAGGTGGTTCCCGGGAAGACTGACGTGAATGGCTCCCTCGTCGACTCCTTCACGGTCAAGTCCCGCAATACCGAGACTGGCGAGATCAGCTCGAGGACGGCTCGCAAAGTTGTCGTCGCTCTTGGTGGCAGGGCGAAGCTTCCCCCCGGGCTTCCTCAAGATTCGAGGATCCTGCATTCATCGCAGTACTGCACTGGCCTTCCAGGCGTGCTGAAGGATGCTCGCGAACCCTACAGCATTGCGGTTCTTGGAAGTGGACAGAGCGCCGCGGAGATTTTCCACGACGTCCAGAAGCAATACCCCAACGCAAAGACGACCTTAATCATGAGAGATACGGCCATGCGGCCCAGTGACGATTCACCATTGTGAGCTGCCCCAATGCTTTCTGTCTTTGTTCTATTCGATTTTACCGTCTTTGATGGAGGCTAACCGTTCAAGTGTTAACGAGGTTTTCAACCCCGAACGAGTGGGGAAGTTCTTCAACCTCTCCCCGGCCGAACGCCAACGCTCGCTCCTCGCCGACAAAGCCACCAACTACAGCGTCGTCCGCCTCGAGCTCATCGAAGAGATCTACAACGACATGTACCTCCAGCGGATCAAGAACCCCGACGAGACCCAATGGCAACACCGCATTCTCCCCTCCCGCAAGATCACGCGCGTCGAAACCAACGGACCCAACAACCGCATGCGTCTGCACGTGAAGGCCGTGAAGGACGAATCGGAGAGCATCGTCGGAGACGGCAAGGAGACCGTGGAGGTGGATGCATTGATGGTGGCCACGGGCTACTACCGCAACGCGCATGAGGAGTTGCTGCGCAGTGTGCAGCACCTGCGCCCGGCGAGCCAGGATCAGTGGACTCCGGCTCGAGACTACCGGGTCGAGATGGACTCCAGCAAGGTCAGCCCCGACTCCGGGATCTGGCTGCAGGGCTGCAACGAGAAGACCCACGGACTGAGTGACAGTCTGCTGTCTGTGTTGGCGGCGCGCGGTGGAGAGATGGTGGAATCCCTCTTTGGACGCCAGCTTGCGAGTGCGACGGTGCAGGACACCACTAGAGTTCGCGCTGTGCTGTAAATGAAAACCGGGGCTTACTTTCATATCGGTGGTTTTTGTTTATTGCTATGACGTGAGTTAATCAACTTCACAAATTAAAAGGGACAGGGAGAGAAAAAGGAAAAAAGGGGCGAGGGCAGCAATTGCGATATACAGGCATATCGGTCATTTGAAAGGTTCAATTATACCTATATATACTTCACTTATTACCCATACAGTTTATCTCCATTTCCTTATATATTCATACGACTCAGAATTTCGAAGATGACGGGAATCAAGACTACTTTCTGCGCATAAACACACACACAGACTAGAAATAGATACCAATGTCAACTAAGCGCGTGATGAAATTTGCACCTTAGTCCGTCTTAGCCAGGGATCTAACTCATACTCGTAGAAAAAAAGACCTTCGGTGGAGCTCTGCTGCGTCAACCGAGGCCGGTGGTCAGCCCAACAAGCCGGTATGGTACGTTGAAGAGAACCTCCGATGGGGGGGGGGAAAGGGGCGCTAAGCGAACGATCACAGGAGGGAGCACTCAGTTGGAATCGGGAAGATTCCGGGTAGAGTGAGCTGATTTTGATTTTTCTTGATTTTCTCTTATTTACTTTGTTGATTTATTTGTCTATTTTCACCGGGTGACACTAATTTCCAACGGATCCAACAGCCGGCGGTCTGATAATCTGATTAGATAAAAATTTCTTTTTCTCCCGCCCCTCGTTATCAGATGGCGCCATCCCACAAACAAATACCAGGGAAAAAGCTGAAAGGGGGGATCCCAATCAACCATGGCTCGAGGCGGGCGCGCCTTTTGCCCTGACTCGTCATTGTCAACGCTACGCTAGTCTGCCAAGCCAGTCTAGCACTGGGACTAGAGGAGGTGTCCAATATCCATCCATCCATCATCGGAAAATGAAATTGACGAGGAGAAAAAAATGTTGGAAATTAATGGGGAGGGTGGGAATCGGACTCTACTCCGTACTGATTGATTACGGTCTCTCCACTTTTCCCACGTTGTCTGGTGCTTTCTCGTGTTTCTTGGGCGCTTTTGGTTCCTGATTTGCAGGGCAGGGATCAGTACGGAGTACTGATTGATTGTTGATTGATAATTTTCGCGAGTCCCACAACTGTAGTGCCAAGATTCGAGTCGTATATTAGCATCATCGAGTTCATTACCTAGGTCGTATCGACGTGTTTTCTTCTGCTATCCACCGACCTGCATTGTTCCTGCACCTTATTATTCGTACAATAGGGTGGGATTGAGGTACCTGCCCTACGATGTATGGAGTATCTGATGATATTCCAACTCTGTGAAGCCAAAGTTTGTCACGTTGGTCGAGTTCATTCCCCTCTCTCTACAGTCTCCCCCTCCAAACCCCTACCATTTTACTACATACTACGTACTATTCATCCATTGATTGCCTTTCCCGATTCCCCTCCTGTTACCCGATGATCCTATTTTCCCATCTCCATCATCATCCCATTCCTCTCCTGACACCTGGATCGCGTCGGCCCCCAAGCGGCTCCAGTCCATAGCCGATCATCGCCCATTTGTTTCCTCATCTCCCATTCCTTTAGGAATGTACTGCGCTCTTCTACCGAACTTTCTTGTCCCCCTCCCCACCGCTTTTCGTCACCCCCCACTAGTCCACCACACCGTCACCAACATACTGTACCATAAAATCATACCACCAGGCTGATCAATGCCTGCTACTACAGTCTGCACGGCAAACTCCGGCGATATCTGGAAGATTTACCATGGACTGGCTACACACCGACTTAGTACTAAGTACCAACGCGGTGAGGCTTTTACCCTGGGTTTACTGATTTACCGATCTGATTGCATGGGGCATTGACGTATTGTGACTTTTGCGGTTCTTCTTACGTAGCAGTATAACAGTAGTAGCGGGTCCAGCCTTGCCCTTATATAGACAAGTGCATGATCTGATAATGATTTTGTCGCACCCGTATCCGTAGTCCCGTGCCGACTGTATCTGAGCTGAAGTTTCCGGATTTTCAGTCGAATAAGCTAAAGAAAAAAGAAAAAAAATCATAGGGTACACTGACCAGAGATTGTCAGAATATTCACCAAAGATCTCTCCGAGGAAAACAATTCAAGAGGGGGATAACTAAAATGAACGATGGGCAACAATGTACGGAGTAAAGAAAATGAAAAAAGCAGGGTTATTCCGAGCTCCTGCCGAGATAAGATCTTAGTGCGTGCGATATTTTGGTTTTGATCTTTTCGTCTTCTTTTTTCCTTTTCTTTTTCTCTGGGAAAAGGAAAAGCTTTTATTTATTTCCACTTGATTTTACGAATTATAAATATAAGCTTTGCTTCTTTTGGTTTGATTTATTATCTGATTTGATTTTTCTTCTTAAAAAAAGAAAAAAAGAAAAAAAACTAAAAATTGATTTATTCTCCGATTTTCTTCTCTGACTATATCATTGTTCATTGCGACGTCGGGTGTTTCGGGGAGCGTGGACTCTGGTAGGTGAGGTACTGGCTAGCCCCTACTGGCTAGTTCGGTATTGTGTTCGGTATGATACGTGTTTGTCTGTGTATGTGTGTATGTATGTAACAGCATGTGGTATGGTACTGTTGGGTCCTACCTACCTATTTCTCCATCATCGACCAATCCCTATGACCAGTGATTATGACCACAAAGGACCTTGGGGGAATTGTCTCTAGAAACTTGTGTATAGAGCTTTGAATCATCTTTCTTCAGAAACTCTGTGCCATTTTATCTCTGTGCGCGGTCTCTCGAATTTGCAGGGCTTACATATCCTGTTCCCTACTTGCCAGTACCCCAGATCACTGGCCTCCTAATGGTCTTGATCTTTCGCCTATGGCTCCATTCCCTCTCTGTCCAACAGTTGGCATGCATGACTCCTGGATTGATCAGACCTGTGTTTATTTGTTTCATGGCCTACGCAGCTGAAAATAGTCTTCACACCGTTTATATTATTCATGACATAACGTTTGACTGCTTTAGTGATCTATCCTACATGCAAAGCATGATGCAATCAAACAAAAGCTCAAGAAAGGATATCACACGCTCCATCTAATACAGTCCTGTATACATATCAACATAAAGCCTCTAAGCCACGTACCATGGTCGTCATCATGTCAACTTGACAAACAGCCGCAATGGCGAGGGAATGAGGAATGCGGACACATGTCCTCAAACCTCTTCGTGGGCTACACTGCGGTACCCCCCGCCACTATACATCTGTGACGGAGATTCGTACATCCGGTTATAGTTGATGGTCTCTCCGCCGAGCATCGCAATGCCAGGCTCCCGTCTGCCGAAATACGGCGTCGAGTCGCACCAGAAATCCCGGCAATTCGTAACAACTCCCCTGGAGAAGGGGTTCTTGGGCCGCCCAGTCCGCACACCATCGCGCAACCCATCCCGCGCGGTCGCGAAGAAGGCGTCAACGCCGAGGAGAGATGACCACTGCTGCAAGCAGCCATGCCGCCGTTGTCGGTGGGATGAACCGTGTGCAAGCATCGGGTTGGGACCCTGGCCGTTGGATGAGAGACCAGCGGCGTCGAGAGACGTGGTTCCAGCGGTCATGGCAGAGGCAAAGGCGCGCGAGCTTGGGTAACTCCTGTCAATCGAGTGACCTCTCATGTTCTCGTACGTCGTCTGGTTCCGGGATATTTGAACCAGCTGAACCGCGCACAACATGGTGACCCAGACCAGCTGAATACTAATCCATAAGACAAGAATGAGGGTAAAGGTGTCGCGCAGCACAAAGGAGCACAGTGTCTCATTAATGACACTACACGTGGCGTCCGCAGGAGATGGCAGAATATTGATGTCTAGCGCTCGTTAGCCAAATTCACTTCACTATACGTTAGCGGGGGGTACCCACAGTTGAAGGTCAATCGCAAGAACAAGATGATGCCGATCTCCAAGCAAGTGATATACAAGACAAAGTGACGTAGGTTGTTTGCGCCGACACAGTTGTCAATCCATGGGCAATGACTAAACAACATCAGTACTAACTCAATCCTCAAGAAACTTTTCGGAGCTTGCTCACTGGTCATGTTTCGCCACACAGCGCGCGCAGCGCTTGCAGTGCTTGCTCCGCAGCGGCTTTCGGATCATACAATAAACACAGAAGTTCTCTTCATCGAATTTCCACTGCTCAAAAAGTTCGGCAATAGTGGCCCTCTGCTGGTTCCGACTGCCGAGTTTGGGAACATATCCGGGGTCCTCTATCATCGAGCAGGCATAGAAATACGCAGTCAGGCAGAGAAAGACTGCAAATGACACATTCAAGACAGGGGACGAAGCAAAGGTCGCTGGAGATCACTGTCAGTGCTCAAAAATCCTGCAGTAGGGTAGACAGCTATCTGGGGCGTGACACCGTACCTGGTAGGACGTGGAAAACGTATCTGATCCCAACCCAGAATAGTGAGCCTGCAAACACACCCGATAGATACGGCTAGACAAGAAGTCAGCAAAAATCATGGTCATGAATAGGGTTACCAGTAGAGTAGGGGGACCAGGCATACTGTTTTCTGGAGTACTCGATACTCGGAAGGACCCTGACTAGCCGCCTTCTGCGCAACCCACTGTAGGCCAAACACCGCCACGAGTGTGCTTGGAATGGCAAAATAGATCGCCATGCTGCTGAGAATCCAAATAGCCACAAAGACGATAAGAAAGGGCCAAAGGAAGAAAAACTTCGACATCGCGTTTTTGCTCCTCACCCAAGTTGCTAAGCCAAAAGGCAGTGTCTTTGGATTCCCGTCCAGGTCATACCCGCACTCGTCCAAAGCCCGGTACCACACCCGGGTGGTGTTCATCTCCCCTGCAACTATGGCGGGCGTTTTACCGTCACTCGTCTTGGCAAATCTATCCGCTCCATACTCTACGAGTCTGTGAACGCAAGGCAAGGATCCTTTCACCAAAGCCCAATGGAGGGGGGTAAGACCGCCGTCGTCCACTGTGTTCGGATTGGCGCCCCAGCGCAAGAACAGGTCCACACACGCCGGGAAACCCTTATAGGCCGCCCACATCAAACCCGTATGCCCTTGTTGATCGACGACATCCACTGGTATTTCCTGGTGCAGAAGCAACACCAATAAAAACGCATTTCCGTCAATCGTGGCCAGGTGTAAGATGTTGTATCCTTGGACATCCGTGAGAAGAGGATCTGCGCCGCGTTGGAGGAGTAAATGGACAATATAGTAATGGCATCGCTGAGCAGCCCACATCGCTGGTGTTGCTACCGACTCCCCTCCTTTGGCGTTCACGTCGGCGCCGGAGTCCAATAAGAACTTGCACATCGCGTATTGGTTGTTGATCGCCGCCCACTGCGGAAAGGAATGAGGCGTCAGTACAGGCCTCTACTATGGGGGTAGACTTCGACCCCGATATAGAGGATTCGGGTGGTACACACATGTAGCGGAGTTATCCCCTCTTCATCGGCATGGGTTGCCGTGAACCTTTTCTCATCAAACAATCTTTGCATGGCCGAAACCTCCCCGATTCGGGCAATCTGCATGATGTCCTCTCCAAGCGGGATTGAACCCCCGCGTCGCACCGGTTTGTTCATCTGTTTGAGCTCAACGCTGGCATTTTGAGAAGCGACTTGTGGAGGAGAGGCCGTGCTTTTGCTCTCGGAGGGAGAGGAGTTGTTGGAATCCAGCCCAGCAGAGCTGCTATTGCTTTGCGACCCCGGCGGAGACATCGTGTGCGTATTTAATCGTGGCCCTCCCATAATTTCCGCTTGGGAGATGAAGCGTCCGACTCAGCCGTCAGCACGAAGGGATGCGAAAAAGGATGGGAAGATATGGTAGGTATTTCGGTCTGGCGATTTGTTTCACGGTATCCCGATAACCATTGCGCGGTCACAAGTCACAAAAGGAAGAAAGGTCAAAGACGCCTATACCTCTGCAATCAAATAGAGCGATCAGACACAGGGAAAATATTATGTGCGGCGAAAGAATATATATTTCCAGGCGGAGAGCGAAAAAGATCAAGGATCTTCAACCGAACAGAAAATTTGGGGATGAGGAAGACCAGGCAGATGGAATCGAGAAGGGGGAAAGGCTGAGGCATCGGGGGATGTGCAAGAGCCAATTGTCTTCTAGTCTATTCGGGGAGACAGCCGCACTACGGACACTAAGAGAGATGGAGACTCGCCGACTTTAATGTCGGTGCCTGGAGCCCGGTTTTCCAGCACTACTAATCAAGTAGTAGATTAATTAGTGCCTTACAGGATACTCCATATAGGTGATCTGTCTACACAGGGGCGAAGAGGCACGTATTGTTCTTTCTTTTTGGTTTTCCTTCTATTAAGACTACTGTTTACTGCCTGAGCTTGATGGATGTCATCCGCTGATTCAGCATTCGAACATAGCATTGTTACTATCTATGAGACCAGCTTGAAAAATCCCGTGAAACATGATTATGCACGCTCCTGTTTGATTACTAAATGAATGGCCAACACAGTGAAACTCAAAATATTGAAGTGCTCAGATGAGCAATGCCTTGGATGATTCCAAGAAACCCCTAGCCCCCGTCCAGCCACCACAGAGCCCCTTCCCTTCCCCAAAAAGGGAAGGATGAGAAGAAAGAAGAAGAAAAAAAGGGAAACAGAAAACAAAGACAGGGTGAGATCAACGTTCGACATAGGAGGGCAGGAGTTTGATGCGTTTTAATCATGACTGGACCCAAGCTTCAATGCAAAATGAACCCGTCGGATGTGGCTTTGAAGGAAGACATCGTCCAGAGGCTCAACGTCAGTGGTGTATGATCTGACACGCTCAGAGGCTGGTACGTTCCTGCCCACCATCCAAACGTTTGGGGTCCCATAGCTATGGCCTTATCGAAAAATTTTGCGCGATAATGATCAGGAACTATCCTTCCCAATGCCTATGGACCGCTCAAGGTACTTGACTTGATCAAGGAGCATTTGGAGATCAACTCGCAGCTCAAAGTCTGCAAGGAAACAGAAGCTGATCTCGAGCTTCGACAATTCGCCCTCACTCACCCCACCGACTTTGGCTACACGATGGTGGGGATAGCTGAGGTCTTCCAGAGATTTCATGGCCACGCGGAGACCAGCCAACACTAGGCGGTGCATGTTCCTCGAATTCACCGATACGACCTTTTCAACCACGGCCATTCTAGTAATGTACACGCTTGCAGCTAGGTAGACAGCTGTTGACATCGGACAGTATCGGTGCAGCCGTTGCAAATAGTCCTTCATGCTGATCGGTGGTTCGCGCTTTGAGACGAACCTTTTGGACAGGACGCTCTGCTGAACGGAATCATGACCGGCCCCAACATACCCTCCTGGAGAGCAGTGCAACTCGGTGACCCTTATTGGAGTGATTTCACCGCTGGAGGCGCTATCACGCCGAGCCCCAGACACGATCACCGAGTTCCTGTCCACGGGTAAACCTTGGTCTTTGGCTGATTTGACAAGCATCTCGATGTTGAGGTACAAGATTTCTAGGGCAGTCGCTGGTGGGATACCGAAATCTTTCCCAGCGGCCTCCAGGTCTTGCTGTGCTGTCGAACTATCTGCGCCTGCGGATAAAACCTGCGCATCTTCATCGCACTTGTCAGGACCGTCCATTGCGACAGAGAGCAAATCTTTGGCAATCTGACTTTATCAGCGCATAGAGCACCCCTGGGCTCACAGGTGGATAAGGCTGCTTGGGCACGAATGGCATCGTGGGACCTAGCCCAAATTATGACGTGACCCCAGATTGCTGTGTTTTGTGGACTTGAGATTGAGTTTCGGTGGTTGCGCTCGCAAGCTGGGATTATTAGATGGATCCCAGTATGAGATGCCGAGGCAAGGGGGACAGGAAAGGTTTCTAGATGATATGATACATGATCAATACTGCAATACGATATTTCTCAAAGAATGCAACCTTGTAATTTGACGAGTACAAGCTTGTGGGCAATTGGATCTCGGATGTCAAAGCAGTTGAAGATAACAGGCTCACTGTCGCTCACGCAAGGCTGTTTATAACGAGAACAACAGAAATAAAGATATTAACACATAGTCATGATTCACTCGATTAGATTGACAAAGTGATGCCAACAATCACGGTGACAAGATGTAGATGGATGCACAAACTAGTGGAATCTCGACTTGGTGTTTGTCGGTCGGACATTCAATTCCCCGATGTCACATCTAGAGATCTGACGTCTGATGGTACCCAAGTGCCTCCACTTGGCGACCAATCAAGACAATATACCTATCTATACACGTATACATAATAAATGGGCATCAAGTGGGTATCTTTCTATTTCGATCAAATACATGCAAGCCATGGCCTCAAAACAATGTAACTTCAACGCCAACGCCAACGCCGACCATATCCAAACGGCTTTGTATGATCAAATGATGCTCTCAAATCGTCAAATCGACTTTCTCTGAGACGATCAGATGGGCGGCTTCGCCCCCAGACGGTGTATGACCCGAGATTGTTTCTAAGATCCGCGTAGCTCCGCCTCAATCGAGCTTCGGCGTAAATGCGTCCTGCCGCCTCTCTTATTTGGCGCCTGCCATCTTGAATAATCCGTGATGGCATGTATCCGGTGCCGGGGGGATTCGCAAATGTCCTTTCCGTCCCACACGTCTCTCTGAACGGGGGCGAACGACTTCTTAGAGAGGGGCTGCTATTGAATGAATCACGCCGGTTTCCCCCTGGGACACGACGAGTCTCTTGGTTCAAATGATCAAGAGAGGTGCGTCGCCGACCACCTAGCTTTCTGGCTATGCTGTCTCTGGCTCGATTGGTGTTTTGGACGTATTCCACCTCTTCGGAAAAGCGTACCTGTCGCTGCCGCCCCATGTCCCTCTCGCCGTTGCTGTCATGGATGGAGTTGCTGCTTTGGTGAATCTCCACCGGCCGACTAGGAATCCGGCGCTGTCCTGTACGCATAGGTTTGCGCTCGCTGACTGGGGTTCGCTCTCTAGGGGGTCGGGTATTCCTCGTCGGCCAGCTAGGCCGAGAGTAACGGGGGCTGCAAGAGGAGGAGCCCTCCGATTCGCTTTCTGATTCGGTATCTTCAAATTCATCGGAGTCACTGGTTGTCGTTGAGTCGGAACATGTCTGAGTAAACGTCGACATGCGAGACCTTCGCGGTATCATCGTTATCACCTCCGGGGAATCGACCGCAAATGGGTGTGGCGATCTGTCGCGGCGCCTTGATGAGCGTAATCCGTCATCCGCGGCACGATCTGTGAATCGCCTGATGGATGGTAGATCGAAATGGAATGATTGACTCCGAGATATTGAGTGTCTTGCAGAAGGACTTCTCCCGGCATGACACTTTCTGTTCTCTGTCCGTGGCTCGATGATGTGACACTTTGGCACCCTCATTGTTCGCGAGGTCCGCGGCCGACTATACGAAGCTTGCTGGTATCTACCCCTGTCTTGTGCCTGCGTGCGCCTGCTCGGCTCAGTGCCCAGGTTGAACAGAGTGCGACTGGTGACTTTTCTCGTGCGGATCTCTATCGGATATACATCCGCGAAGTCCCCAGCCAGGCACATACTCTGCTATTGCACAATATCCAAATGCGCTGGGTTGGTCAGGTGCGCAAGGTACCGTTCGATGGACCACAAGAGATCTGGGAGACTGGAATGGGTGTGAGAAAGAGAAAAGTATATAAGGTCCAGGCGTACTTCGACAACAGCCTGGACTTCCAGAAATTTTGATACTCGAACAACAAAAGACCCGCATATAACAATGACAGGACATACTAATAGTCACCGACAAAGCAGAACTCGATATTCTTACGTTGCTCGACGTGCAGAGACAAATGGAATCTCAAACCTACAATGTCAAGGAAACAAAGACAGACATGTGGTGTCGGAGTCATGAGTTTTGAACGCCTGATTTGGAACTGGACTCAGCGTATTACTTTCTTTGAAGAACACCCGGCGGTGGAAACGAGCCAGGAAATGCCTGTGGGTTTTCAAAGTAACAGATTGACATGAATGATTACAGGAGGCTCAACGAATATTTACACACGAAGTGGGCACGACTAAGGGTATTTTAAAGGAAATTGGTTGGAGTAGGCCTGAGAGGGTTCCTTGCAGGTATACAGCAGTTATTAGTACCTAGGACGACAGTAGCCTCCCGAACCCAATTGTGCCACTGGCAGCCTAGTCAATCGATTGGGTAAACGTGACTCTAGATGGGCTTGCCCTCACACACCCCAAGAACGGCCCCGTATTCCCCCTGGTGGGGCCAAGAAAGAAGGGGGGGGTGAGCAAGAAAGTCGACTGGTCTCGGTCACAAGGGCTCACTCGAAGTCAGCCGGCCCAACAGAACAAGACTCGAAGGACAAAAGGGGGACTCCGACAAAGGGGAACTAAAGGGGACGGTCCATGAAAGATGACATCACAAAAGGGCTTTTTCCTATAAAACAAAGGTATCAACAGGCGCGAGTCACAACCATATCCACGTCAACCAACTGACGTTGTTGTCGATTGCGGAACCAGCCCTACCGAGAAGTCCATTGTATGCGCCCGAGGGTACCTACAGGGCGCGCGGTGACTTGCATCCGCACTGGGACGTGGGTTCCAGCCCGCGACGACAATTTCATTCAACTGGCACCGGAGCTGTATCTCAGGGGGTAGCGTGATTGCACATGGTACGCATGAATGATGTCTCGCAGAACCTCCCATGTGGACCAACCTGAAGGACGAGAAGGGATCGGATTGGTTGGTTGGCGGGGATGAAGCTGGATGACTGGATAGACTGATACATGCCTGCAGGTGATGTGGCGCAGATCTACCTAGGAGGATTTCGCACCGCCACCATCTTGTGTGGCTAGGCATTGCAATGATGTATAGAAGGGCCTGTTGGAAATATCAATTAATCACAGTGGTAAAACAGTTATATCCGCCAGTTGCGCTTTATTACCCCAGAGCGAGGCTATCGCGAGACATTATGATCAAAATGGAGATAGCCACAGCTCTAGCCTAACCATCTACGTCAACGACCAATCCTTCTAGGACGAAGATTAGGCACAGGATGAGTGTCCCTTGTGTGTTGTCGCGTTATGACCATTGCTCCATGAAACTACTTTGAGCCTTATCTCGTCGATATATCACGTCCAGATCGAGCTTCTGCATCCCTTTCTGGAGAAGTCCCAATTCAGATTCAAGAACTTCCAGTCCTCTCTCGTGATCGAGATCGACAAGCGAAGTTTGGAAATGTGAATTTGTTTCCAAGGAAGACAGGAGAAGCATGGCTGCCTGATCACTTGGGATTAGTTCATCCTTTAGCGGTGAATCAGCCGCAATGCTATAGCTCCGCAAGCATTCAAGCGCCTGCTTTCTCTTTTCGGGAAGCTCAATAGCACCGCCACCCTTCTCTCCCGAACCAAACACCGACTCATATGACAACCCTACGCGGCGCAGTAGGTTAGCAAGCACTGGGGTTTCTGGGGCGGTGTCAACGCGCTCGGGAGCAAACGCCGCCATTGGCTGTGTGGAAAGTCTTCGCAGTGTATCCCGCCTTGGGGCACTTTGCTCGGAGAAACGGTCGCCCATCTCCAATCGGTATGTGGAGGTAAACGATTCGAGAATACCACAGAGCGACTCGCGACTCTGCAAGGACTTTGTGAGGTCCTTGGCCGAGGAGGTCATTTCGCCAATAATGTCGAGGATCTGCCAATGGTGAGCATGAGAATCAAAAAGCCGGCGCAAGTGACATACACTGTCAAGTTTCTGATGAGATGCAATGCGCTGCTTGCCATGGTGGTTCTGAAGTTCTCGCAGTATAGGCCCGCTACACTGCTGCTTGATAGACATCTCTGCTAGTATTTCGATTTCGGGGTATAACGCTTCCAGCTCCTCAGACAGACCGGACCACGCATCGTCCTCGATACTCGTTGGGCTGTTGAACCCCGCAGTGTTGGATTCGATACCTTCTAGGTATAGACGGTCCAGCCGACAGTGTATTTCTTCGGCGAGATATCTTGCGAGTAGAGACTCCAGCTCTAATGTCCGCTTGATTATCAAGGAATCATCACCGCTACCCTGTATTGTAGATGCGGTCTTCTCCAGATTTGCAATAACCTTGTCATCTTCCTTCAGCCGAGCTGTCAGGGAAGACAGTATCCGTTTGCCTTCCGATACCGCTTTGTCCGTTTCACTTTTCAAATCAACTTCCAACTCTTGGGCGAGGTCACTGGACTGTAAAAATAACTCAGCAATCTGCCAAGGCGACGTGAATTATATAGTTCACGTACCGCCGAGGATGTGTGTTGTCGCCCCAACTCGTGCTTGGACCGCAGTCGCTCTACGTCTCTTGCCGACCTCAACTCCTGCTCACTTTTGACGCTGCGTTGGTTGTCGAGATGTTCTTGTTGCGCTGCTAGAATATAGACCTGCTTCCGGATCTGCTCTGTCGAAGCATTTAACGAATCGGTCGCCTTTCGCAGTTCTGCGTCGTGTAACGGCCGGGTCGCACCAGTGTCGGAGTCATGGAGAATGTTTCGAAGAATGCCCGAGCTGTCTAGCGTCGAATACCTAGGTGATTTAAAGATTGCAGAGATTAGCCAACAGGACGCGAGAGATTGGATAGCAGTATAATAGCCATACAGCGCAAGCTCTTCTTGCGACAAAAGAGTGTCCGGACTCAGATGTTCATCCACCCATTTGACGTTCTCGGGATGAGTTGTCGCGTCGTTGAGTGCCGACTCAATCTCATCGCGACTGGCTCGAATATTGCGGTCTTTCAATATGGATAGTACTGTGTTTGCTGGATCGGTGGAGCTCTCCATTGTTTGTTTTGTTCGGTTCGCGAGGATGGGTAGACCAGAGCTGGCATAACTTGGAGATTATTAGTAAGTTAGTTACCTACCAGTAATTTACTATGTACCCATCTGTCCATCTGTCACCGCTGTTTACCGCTGCAAGTGCCATGTTTGGATGTACCATCCTTCCACCACTACTTTAATCGTGGCCGTTTGTAACATCTTGTTTCTTTGATTTTGAACAAGCTTTCTTAAGATAGGCTCAGATTGTCTCGGTCTTAAATTTAGATATACCTTTACGGCGAGAATATTCAAATAATCTAATGTTTTGAACGATCTACTCTAAGCTCTAGGTCAACTAAGCTCAGGTTAACTCGGATCAATGGGCCGCCGGTCCATGGGCCGGTGCATGGCTCTCTTCATGCACGGCTGGGTAGTACCAGGTGGTGACCGCGATGATAACATAAATCAACACACAGAGCCCGCCCTCAAGGTAGTTGGACTTGCCATCCCTCAGGAAATTTCCGACCACAAGAATAGACAAGACAACGGTGACGATCATGAAGATCTCGAAATTTAACCCCATGTCCTTTCCGAGGCCCCAGCCAACGATTACCACGAGCGGCGCATTCAACAGAGCGGTCTGGATCGATGGGCCAAGGCAGTGGAACAGGGCGAAGTTGATTTGGTTATCCCTACACCATATTTAGTTCATGTTTTGTTTTCGAAACACGTCGGGCGTGGAATGAACTTACCAGGCTTCGTCGATGGCCGTCAAATGCTCCGCTGCCTTTTCGACCAGCGGAACCAGGATCAGACCCATGAAATTATCGGGCACTCCCCTCTCGACGATATGCTCGATTTCTTGGACCAAGAACACAGCCGACATACACACGCATGCGAGCGACACCGCAATAGCGATAAAACACTCAACTAGCGTGAGTTTGGCACGTCTTTTCTCCTCCTCCCGATCTTCATCCCGATGCTCGTCTTTCTCAAGGACCTCATCGAAGATGCTGTGATGGCTGTGGAGGTTGTAGAACAGGTACCTGGAACGAGTCAGCAAGAGATACCACAACATGGGTTGCAACGCGTGTAGACCCACATGAGGAAGGCAACAAGGAGGAGCACAGCAGTTGCTCTGCTGATGGTCAAAGTGTATTCATTCAGGAGTGCCTCCGGGAGGGGTGCGGTGGCTTTGGAGAGCACAGCTGCGTTAAAAGCACTCGGAATTAACAGGCCAAAGCCAGCAACCAGTAGGAGCCCCGAGCCAACTTCGCTAACTGCTTCATGGAAGATCTGTTCTCCACGCCCAAAACCACCAAGAAAGAAACACAATCCCAAGCAGAGCAAAAGATTTGCCAAAATTGACCCCAAGATAGCGGCTTGGATGACCACAAAAGCGTCATTTTTGATCAAAACCATAAAAAGAACAATCTCGACGACCGAGCTCAGGGTTGTCTCCAATAGAACACCAAGCACCTTGGGTAACTTTTTTGCTAACTCTCCACCGGCAAACCCGAGAAGATTCGCTGAAGGAACCATGGCGATATAGTTGAGCGCAAATACCCATACATGAAGGTCTGGCCGAACAAAATGGAGCACAATAGCCGGTGGAACAAACGGCCAGAGGACGTTCACTAGCATGGACAAGGTACAGGTGCTCCTGAAGCAAACCTTCAGAAACCAAAGTGGGTGAATTCCGCTTCGACCACTTTCACCAGCAGTGTCGACGCGAAACAACGCGCTGTCGGCATGGTGGACTTTTTCATTGTGGGAAGGAAGCAGCCCGTTGTGGTTTGAGTTCGCTCCTGGGTGGTCTGTATTCGGTACAAAAGCGTCCTGATATCCCCCTTCCCGTGGGGAAGTTTCATGGGAGCTTCTCATGGCGACACAAAATAAATTCCGGTCTGACGGTGGGCGCGTTGGGGGGGAGTGTCTTCTGTGTATCAGTCAGGAAGTAAGGATTCCGTTCTATCCTACACAAAGACAGACAAAAGTGGTAAAGAATCCGAGTGACTCAAGATCAACAGTTTGTTGGTAGATTGTTTATACAGTTATATCAGGGAAAAATGAGATGGGAAGGCTTCAGAGAAAAGTGACTGGCCTTGGAAGTGGGCCAGACACGGGTGGTATTGCGAAGATCAGCAACAATGAGGCTTGTGTAAATAATCAAAGAGTAAGGGGCCCTCGTGTCGTTTAGGAATATAATTAGAAAAGAAATCAAACAAACAAAGAAAAAAAAAAGGGACCACCCAGGCAGGTATATATGCCACAAATTTATTTGATTCGGCGAGACCAAATCTGTCGGGGTCGGGGGGATCGAACGAAATTATATCAAAACATGGGGATCCGAACATTAATTCAGGAGACTACCAAGACTACCAAGACCCCCAAGAGCACCAGCGTTTTAGGTTCAGCCCGTGTGGTGAGCGGCGGTGGTCGTGGCAGCGCAAGACTCGTGGGAGGAAAACAATGCCATGTATCAAGACTAACCCAAGTGGGTGAGGTGCGGTATTGCTCAATTGTAAGATTCTATGAATATTCTTAATGTCAACGCTTCAGGATCAGGTATAGAATTAACAGACTAGTACTACGTGGGAGTGCTCCGTACAGTTGTACGCTGTATACTCCGTATATGGTAAGTGATTGATGGCCCAAGTGGTGCTGTCCCCATATTTATAGTGTGAGTTATCTGCACAGCCACCTTCACTAGTACTTGGCAGTGTCTTGGGGCTCAACGAGAAACAGGTCAGTTCTTTGGCGATAATATCAAGGTGTGTTTGCTCTGTATATCATACCGACAAAGCACACAGACAAGGCAAGGTTTTGTTGGCTTCTCAACTCAATAGGCTCACAGCACCAGTACTTGCCTGAAGCACGCAAGCACGCATGTGGCTATCCAGTCCTATTACTCGGACCTATCAACTGTGTAGGATTTGGCCAGGAATCGAGAAAGGTTATTCTACCGTGACACCTATCAGGACTAACGGCATTTCAGCTGACAACTGTGGATGGCAGACTGACTGGCGATCATCGGTATGATAGGATTCTTCCCATGCGAGGCTGCTTTACCCTACATTCGGTGCATGCAGATGCTCAATGCCGCTCTAGAATACTAACGGAAGTAAGCTGACATTACTAAATATATCCATGGTTTTGTAGCCAGTGCTAGCAGAGGGGGCATTAGCATAAGATATACAGTACTGGAATTGTGTCAAATATTCGACCAGCTTGCCTCCGTAAATAAGGATATCCTAGTCGAATATTGACTGACCCACAAGTAATACCTCATAGTTGAGTCATTTAGATTGATAACAATCTGCCGGCCATGGGATGGTATGGTCCCCTTACTCCGTATATAGGTAGCTACTGAATATGTTAATCTTAAATATGGATCATGTGTACTTGGATAGGTGTACAGGGTGACTTGGCACGGTACGCGGTCTTTTCAGTACACTGGTATAGTAACATCCAAATGACGTCCGTATAATAGCAAATTTAATGACTCTGCCTGGCGACATAGACGAAGTACAAAGTACTCTGTAGGACTCAGGGTGACAGGCAGATTACCTCTGTCTGGGCAATCAATCCGCAACGGTATTCCTTCCTTGGCTACCTCGATCCTGCTGTGCCATGTATTAAGGTACTGTATTGTCACTTCGATCGACATGCTGATCCCTCGACTAGTCCATAGATTTTCATCAACAAATGGACATGTTGGTTCCAAAGATTCTATGATGATACTTAAGTCATGTGATGGTTAATCACTCGCTGCTTTCTATCTTATCAATTTGATTTTCCTTTCTTGGGAGATCGAAGGTTGTGGGGGAATGATAAGTACTTCATGGAGGTAACCAGGCTGTTTGCTGGTGGTATGGGTATGGCGAATACCTGCGCCATACGTCCATACCTCTGAATCAACTAAAATGCATGCAGGGATTTCTCCGGTGGCCAAACGGCTACTATCGGGAGGGGCAACTTCTTACGAGATCTTTTTTCCTTGGTCGCAAAACACAGCTCTTGTACCTTTTTAAGGTCCTTTTGGATTCAGAAACCATTCTTTTTTCTCTGATATTTTCTGTTTATATTGTCTGCGCAAGTATTTAATCTTGAGATTCATAATGTCTTCAATTACCTCACCCGGTATCCCTCCGGTGGCCCTGGATACCATCACCCAGCACATTGGCAATACCCCTCTTGTGCGCTTGAACCGACTGCCGCAGAGCTTGGGAATCGAGGCCAAGGTGTATGCGAAGTTGGAATATTTCAATGCCGGAGGTAGCGTTAAGGATCGCATCGCTCTGCGCATGATTGAAGAAGCAGAGCGATCAGGGCGCATCAAGCCCGGCGATACCCTGATCGAGCCTACCAGTGGAAACACGTATGATGCGCCTCTTCCTTTCTGGGTTCTCCCTTGGATTAATCGTGTCTGGTGAACTGACAGAATTTCCTAATTATTGTCTATTAGTGGTATTGGCTTGGCCCTTGTTGCGGCTGTGAAAGGTTGGCCTGCCCTTATCCGAACTGTCGCTCGCTGGCCCGTCGCTAATCTTCTTGAAACAGGATACAAGACGATAATCACTCTCCCGGAGAAGATGTCTGCAGAGAAAGTCTCTGTACTACGGGCCTTGAACGCAACGATCATCCGTACCCCCAACGAAGCCGCATATGACTCCCCCGAATCCCACATTGGCGTTGCGAAGCGTCTCGAGAAGGAGTTGCCGAATGCTCACATCCTGGACCAGTACGGGAACGTGAACAACCCCCTGGCCCACGAACTCGGCACAGCAGAAGAGATCTGGACCCAAACCGATGGGCAGATCAAGGCCATTATTGCCGGCGCGGGAACCGGTGGCACCATCACCGGTCTGGCGCGAGGCCTGAAGAAACACAACCCGAATGTTCAAGTAATTGCGGCTGATCCTCACGGTTCGATCTTGGCTCTGCCTCCTACGTTGAATCAAGAGCATGTCAACGATCCCTACAAGGTGGAGGGCATTGGGTATGATTTCATTCCCGAGGTTCTTGACCAGAGCGCCGTCGACAAGTGGTATAAGACTGCCGATAAGGAATCATTCCAGTATTCTCGCCGCTTGATCGCCGAGGAGGGTCTTCTTGTGGGTGGGAGCAGCGGAAGCGCGATCTCGGCTCTGGTGCAAGCTGCGAATGACTACAAATTCACCAAAGATGACGTTGTGGTGGTTATCATGCCTGATAGCATCCGTAGCTATCTCACCAAGGTATGTCTACGGTGGACACTTCTCATTTATATTACCAGAGGCCTTATACGTTTTTAGTTCGCCGACGATGACTGGCTTGCCGCAAATGGCCTTCTCACCCCGCCCTCAGAGGAAGCTGTCGCCCTTTCCCCCGCGCTCCGGGCTCAAGACAACAAAGACCGTTTCGCTGGCTCGAAGGTCAGATCCTTGCGCTTGAAGCCGATCACCACCGTCCGTCCCGATACCCCCTGTGAAACAGCGATCGAAATGATGAGAGACCGCGGATTCGATCAACTACCCGTGCTCGCGCCGTCCGGAAAGAGACTGGCCGGCCTCGTCACCTTGGGTAATATCCTCAGTCGCGTAACCCACGGACGCGTATCCGGAAAGAGCCCCGTCTCCGACGCCATGTTCAACTTCAGCAAGATTTCCGAGGTGGTCACGGACCCCAGAGACATGGGACTGGCCAGTCCCAAGGCCCCCGGCGACGGAAGCGCAGCACCTCGTATCAAGAACCGGAAGTTCGTCGAGATCACGATGGATACCCCGCTGAGCGCCTTGAACCGGTTCTTTGAGTGGAACAGTGCTGCTGTCGTCACCGAGAAAGACGAGCAGGGCATCATGCGACCTGTGGCTGTTGCTACCAAGGTTGATCTCCTCACCTGGATGCTCCATAATGAGAGCTCTAAGTGAGTGTAATTTGTTTGAGACTTTCGCTTACGAACGCAAGTGTGCATTGTGGGGAAATTATATGTAAATAAGGAACTTTGGCTCTACCTATATAAAGTATAGAAAGAAGAAGTCATGAGAGAGTATATGCAACTTAATGATTTCACAGTTCCCAGGGTTCTATCGAAGTGTTTACAATTGACTACACAAAAGGTACCTTCCTATAAGCCGCCGCTGTATCTTAGACATGACTGCCACTGAGGCCCGTCCCTGTTGGATTCGCTCAGCTAAAGCATGGTGACACTTCTCACAACTCATCAGAGATGTTTTTGTAGCTCCTTTTCCAGCTCCGGCTCTAAGCATCGTAGCTCTACGGGTCTCCAAAGCTCTCAAATGACAAGATTGAGGTCTATGAACTCAGCCTTCCCAGAACATGTTACCGCAATCCGACTACACATCACATAGCAAAATTCATAATTTGAGTATGAAAGGTTCGTGACATTATATTTCGATACACCCCTGTCTCCGGGATTCTCGATATATGACATTTCCACTGCCGCATAACTAGTCGTCACGCATAGATAGACCATTTCATGTTGAACTTGGAGTTCCTTCGGTGCCATAGTATGGCTGCACAATTTCCATAGCCGAGATAATCAAGCGAGGATACATCAGAGGCACAATCAAAGACACTGGCCAATCCACTCTTCCCATTTTCTCACGCCTGCTCCGAGGTTGCCCTCCTCATCCCCCTTCACAGCACCACCAACAACCTCAACGCTGATGCCGATCTCGTCTCCAAGGAGATCGAAAGTGAACGTGTCGTTTACATCGTTACTGCCCAGGATATCGTCCTCTTCCTCTCCCGCGCCAAAATCTGTGTTCGCATCCATGAGACCCTTGCTCTTCGACTTGCGTATCCGGTCAATTTCAGCCTCAAGGCATTGACGCACCGATCCCGGCGGGAGAGCAGTGAACAGGTCTTGTTTATTGGCAGCCACCAGGACGGGGATTTCGCCAGCGACCTTGGCCACGTTTTTACCCTTTTTCTTCAAAGCACGTCTCTGAAGAACGAAAAGGACGTCATACAGGTATGAGGCGGTGTCTCGGAGTGTTTCGGGGTCGGACAGAGCGGCGGTGTCGACCATGAACAGAACTCCACGAGCTTTCATGTTGGAATCGTTCGATGTTGACATGGTCGCCAACTGGGACAGGCCTTGAGACCCTCGCAATTTCCCATGGCCAGGTGTGTCTTTCACTCGGTATTTGACCGGGTTCCGGGAAATGTCTTTCAATGACGTATCGTTGACGGACCGAAATCGGTTCGAAGCGGTTTGAACAGAGGCGGGGAGGCTCACGGTTGCCAGTGTAGATGATTGGGAGGTATGCGTGGCGTGGGAAAGCCTTTTGGCCAGTTGAGATGATTTGGATTCGAGCTGATCAATGGCATGACGAATTAGCGTTTCAGAGCCGGGACTAAAGATCTAACAATCAAAAAAAAAAGCTTACCAATGACACGAAGGCGGTTTTGCCAGCGCCACTAGGGCCGAGGAGGAGGAAGTTAGAAGAGGGGGGTGAGGCAACCCTGCTGTAGAAGATCAGATGAAGCAACACGGGCAACCCGAAGGCGAACAGAGCTGTAAGAGCAATGGCTATAGGATTTCCATCGAGCAACGCAGTTGCTATTCCCGAAAACGACTTCCAGTCGCCATGATACTCCATCACTGCTGTGTAATGTTCTCAGTCAATTAAGACAATAGAAGAAGGATGTAGTTTTTGAAAGTGCAAGCGGCAAGGCGCGGGGGAAGAGATCAAAGTCCCTGAAATCAAGCTCTTAGCGGAATCGTTGGCAGTGACCACTATCCAACCATTTTTGAGATCAGTACAGGACCCAAACCCAAACTACTAGTTTCTTGCTAGGTTGGGTGGGTGGACGTTTGGTCGGTGGGCCAGAAGCTTTGTTGGGCGGAAAGAAGACGGGAGCGAGCATTGGATCATGCCACCTTTTTGATTTCGGAGAACATCCCGCGGCTGCCCGTCTACCCTGTAATTTGCATGGCTTCGGCATTTACTCTTTTCTTGTGAATGTTATACCTAGGAAATACTTCTCGCTTTATTGATTTGTGCAGTCACTGTCAAATATTATTCGGACTACTCCAGGTTTCCAATGTAAAGATCAAGCCAGTCCTAACCCGCGACTCCATATTCAAGACAAAATGCCGAGACAAAGCAGAAACAGAAGAAGAAAGAGAAGCTAAAGAAGCGCTAAAAATTTGAAAGCATTCCGTATTATCAACACCCAGAACCCCGTGCCATGCATAGAAACAATCATGCCTTGTTGTTATCCTTTGAAGAAGAACCAGAACTCCTTTTGATGACGCGCTCATCTTTAACGCAGTGTTTGAGGATCCAGGGGTGCCGTTGGATTTCATCAAGTGTGATCCGCTTTTCGGGATCAAGCACAAGTAACTAAGGAATGTAAGTGGCCATACACATGTGGAGGAAGAACGATGTAGACATACCCTCTTGATGAGATCTTTCGCCTCCGGGCTCACGAACGATGGCACTGACATGTCCGCTCGGGCAATGCGCCTCTGTGTCATGACCGGAGTATCTTCAAATGGAGCTTCCCCGACCAAGAATTCGTAGGTTAATACCCCCAGGCTCCACAAGTCAACCTTCTCACTGTAGAAGTTATCTTGTTGCCCCGGCTTGAGCATCTCTGGGGGCAGATAGTCCAATGTTCCGCACATGGTTTGACGCCGGTTATTGGGTGCATGGACACTCCAGCCAAAATCACTAATCTTGATCTCTCCATGTATACCAACCAGAATGTTCTCTGGCTTAATGTCCCGATGCATGACATGCTTCTTGTGCAGATATTTCAGAGCAGCAGCCATCTGGGCGATATACTGAGCAGCCTTCCACTCCGGGAAACGATGTTCTTTTCGTAGGTGCTTGTACAGCTCGCCACGACCTGCGAACTCCAAGATCAGGAAAATCCGTTTGCTGTCGTGGAAGTGGCCATAGAGCCTCAGGACATTTGGATGACGAAGGTTGCTCTGGATCTCGATTTCCCGTCTCACTTGCTTCTGCACCCCACCCTGTTGCAACTCAGACTTGTGCAAAACTTTTAGCGCGCACACGAAGCCGGAGGATCTCTCTTTGGCTAAGTAAACCCGGCCGAACTTCCCTTTCCCAAGCGGCTTCCCAATCTCAAACATCCCAAGGTGCAACTTCTTTGGTTCTGGCTGCTCGTAGAGTCCTGATGCATGGCGCTGATCGCCATTTTCGTCTACCGCACGATGCGAGAGTCCACGCTGATGCCCCTTGCTCGGAGAAGTGCCAGCAGCACTCATTGCATTCACCTTGTTGTCATTTGTGTTTTGTAAGGCGAGCTTTAGAAGATTGGATCTGCTGTTGCCACTGTTCGACTGCGCCGTGGGCCCAAGACCCGCAAGGGACACAGCGGTCGACAAGGAGCCCTGGAGTGTGACAACAATCAACACACTGAACCTCTCAATCAGGGTGTGAATCCAACAGCAAATACCTTGTGCTTAGGATAACCACTGCTAGGAGCTGTGGATTCATTCTCGTCCTTGACGGAAAGATGCTCTAATCGAGCTTCTAGTGTCTTGGTGGACATGGCGACGGAGCTTCGAGATGCCTTCTAGGGTGTGAGAAGAACAACGAGAGAGGAGTAAAGAGTTGTTGCAAAATAACAGACACGCTCATACAACCATAATCAGTTTCTTGATGTTCTTCTAAATCGATGCAAAGTAGGGTGTTGGGTGATAGCACAGGTTGGCGAGGAATATATTGAAGGAAACTGTGTGAGATGGTGCTGAACGGGTGTTTATCGCAACCGCCCTGCTAGCGTCACCCCAGCAACGCTATCGGGCCACCTTTTCTCCGACTTCCGCGGGGTAGGATTAACACCCTAGTAGTGTACCGCTAGAGCAGTGGTATAACGTCAAGACGGAGAGACCATCCGACTAATACATATCTAAACTGCAAGAAACCGAATTAGAGCTACACATTATCTTCTTCGAATTGGAACAAATATTGTCGACGTCATGGCAGATCCAATTACCATGTCCCCAGGAGCCCAACGACCCAGTTCTATCTCGGTCAAGGGTTTCAAGATCACCACGCAGAAGTTGCCAATCTTAAAGGCCGACCCGATTGAAGACATGACCAAGAAGCTTGGAATTACGCCACCCGAAATGATCTTTGGCGATAATTATGTTGCGATAGAGCATGAAAGAAGTGGCTGGGGCATCAACTTCAATGCCTTCGATGCTTTGGATCGGGTTGACAAGACTGGTGCATCAATGCTGAAGGTTGCATATTCGAGAGAATGGCAGAGTAGCAGGTATGGATGTATAGTCGCTCGCAGCGACATTGTATAATCAAGCATTGAGCAGCTAACACATGACCAGAGAGAAAACTCATGAAGGTATCAAGGAAATTGTCAAACCGTTTGATTGGTCCTACAGTACAGACTACATGGGCACCCTCTCTCGTAACGCAAGGGGTTTTGAGCCGACAACGCAAGCCATACCGATCGAATTACTCAAGCGTCCGGACCCAATATTGTTTTTCGATGAAGTCATCCTTTACGAGGATGAGCTTGCAGACAACGGCATCGCTATGTTATCCTGCAAGATACGCGTAATGCCGGACCGGCTACTCCTGCTTTTGAGATTTTTCATGCGCTTGGATAATGTGCTCTTCCGTCTCCGGGATACAAGAGTATATGTCGATTTCAACAGCCTCGAAGTTATTCGCGAGTATCAATCCAAAGAGTGTGAATATGAGGTCGTTCGTCGGGTATGCACCTTCTTTCTGTTGTTGAATATGGAAGCTAACGGGGTTTTGAAAGACCCTAGCGACTACGAGAGATGACATCCCGGCCGTCATGAGAGATGCCAATAGACTTTCAGAAATCCTTCAACTCAAGGAGAAACGTTCAGAGCGAGTCATTCTCACCAAATAGCCAGTTCATGTTAGCCATGGACAGTGCTCCTTGGTCTGTATGTCATGTTCCAAGCGTTCGAAGTAACTACTGGGGTTTCTTGAGGATTTGTACATCTCCATGGGGAGTGGCAGGCAAAAGAGAGACCCTCGGGTGTTTTTAAGGGTAGGAGATCTCCAGTAGGTCTACCGATTTCTACCAAGAAACTGGCCGCCATCTTGGGCAAGTGATGTTCTACTTGCTTCGCGTGCTTTACCGACACCCCAGGAAACCCCTGGAACATTAGGTACGCTTGTCCTCCGGTTTGACAAACTCCTATACTCGAGCACCACCTTCTGATCGAGCATGCCGCCTAACCCAATAACCCATCCCTATGCAGCCTATGTTCTCCACCTTCTTTTAAGAATGTTGGTCTTGATTGATCTGCAAAACTCTCAAGTCATTGAAGGGCATGTTGATGAGACACAACATGGTTTGAACACTGGTTCTGGTGGTTGATGCAAAGGATGACTGAGACTCCGTTAGTATCAGTCTTAGGGACAAGGTAGCAGAACATCCAATCATGCAACACCCGCTTGGTCCTATCCAATGCCCACATGATCTGGAAGTTATCACTGCTGAGGAATGCTCCCAGACTAGTCTAGTATGTCACTTGTTGAACGAACAACAAAATGTCAAAACATAATCATGGTTTGAACCTTCGCAATTATCGACAAGGGTATACCGGAATAGTGTAACAAGTATTTTCAAACATAGACATGTCCCCTAGGCAACTTGCAAGTGTTGCCATATCGCATCAATTACCTGTAAATCTTTGGTTCTCTGAGCATCTTTATTGAGCTGTGGCCCAATGGCAAAGATGTAAGTCTATTCTGACCAGGAAAACAAGCGCCAAGACTGCGCTAGTAGGAGCCGTACCTGACTCGGATGTAATTAACGGTATACTGGTGGTACTTCTCTACATGATTATTGGACACAGTGGTATTATCCATACCACTTACGATTATCCATCTGTACAATGCATATCACTCCCCATGGAGAGAGTAACTAGGTCGTTGGAGCTCTTGGATGCGACGCGAAGCTAACAACATCTGATCCACCTCCCCCAGTCATATCAGTGTCTATAATCACTTTCCAAACCTTTTGTTTATGCTCAATTGTTCAGCCTGGATATATCGTACGTTGAATACACTGTGATCTTGTTCTAGGTTTTTTTTTTTGAATTTACTTTCCTCTCATCCGCTGTCAATCTCTCCCTTCTCGCTCCAACAATGGATATGCCACAGGTCCAAGTCGGAGCTCGAGAGGACTCGCAGCGCCAGAGCGATGCTACTCCCAATACCGACTCCGCAGACGTGGACATGACCATAGCGCAAAATCCTACAACCGAGAGTCAAGGCGAAACAGCAACAGATATAAACTTGACAGACGCTCCACCCTCAGAACCCGTCGCAAACCCCACTGAAGCGCCGGCCGTCAGCCAAAAAAAGCCTGGTTTCCATTTTCTTGAGTAAGAAACCTTCTTTTTCAAGGATGTTCTGTGCTGCTGGTTGTACAATCTCTCCTTCTTTGGTCGTCTCTTTCACTCACCTTGTCATATCTTAATGAAACCCACTCCATTATGCACCTCCCTTGCTCTCCGTCGTCAGTCTGCTTGAATTGTTTTCTCACCGATCTCTCCAAGCTTCTTAACCTCCCCAATCGTGCAACTTATCGTCGGGAAAGGCGAAAACGAGACGACCTTAACAGCGCATCAAAGTCTCTTGCTAGAGTCTCCACTTCTTGCCAACACTGTCGCGGGATTCACTGAATCAGGCCCTGTGAGTTGTAAGATTGCTAGCTGTTGCTCGGTACCTCCGCTGAGTCCATCTTTCCATAGCGGCGCATTGAGCTTCCCGAAGAGAATGTGGAGGCATTCGGTTATTTCTTACAATTTCAATACACCCGCGATTATTCTGCAGATTCCCCCGCAGGACAAGACGCAGCTGCAGAAGACAAAGACGATAACGGCGAGCAGTTGTTGAAGCATGCCCGAGTGTATACCCTGGCGGAGAAGCTGGGCATCCCCTCTTTGAAAACGCTCGCGCACTCCAAAATCCATCGTATCAACAGTACCGCTCTGGGTGAAATTACATATGCGCGATATGTCTACACAAATACGCCTGTTGAGGACGCCACTATCCGAAAGCCTGTAGCCACTTTCTGGGCCCACAGGAGCCACGTGCTGCGCCATGAAGCCGAGGAAGAATTCAAGAAGTTATGTCTTGAGGTTCCCGAGTTTTGCTTCGATGTGCTTGGTTTAGTACTGGACCAGAAAGAAAAGCGTGCGCTGGATAGGGCCGAGACGGAAGGCGGAGTTAGAGGAAGTGGAAGGAAGCGCCTAAGGAGCGGTATCTAGTTGGAAACCGTTAACTATCAGAGACCGCCAGATCATACTGCAGGTTAGAACTTCTTAGTGATGAGTTCCAAGCAATTGGCGGGTCCTTGATCTAGCTGATTAATGACGCAAGCAAATCATCAATTGTGGGAATGTCATTGCCCTGGTGCAGCTGGGCTTCCCCTACCACGCGCCATCATGAGATCTCGGGCCAAAACTCGGTGGCCTACGCATGCGGGATCCTGTACGCATCACTACTCTGGGGTTACGAGAATACTCTTTGTGGTGATGACGCTGTTAACTCAAGATTTAGCCTGGCGTGTCCCTTCATAACTGATCAAGATCGCTTTAGAATGTCTGGCAATTCTCATTGCCATACAATATAATCCACGCATTAGTATGCAGCCTGACAAGCCAGGCTTTCAATTTCCTCGATGGCCTTGGGTGCGGTGGTCAAATTCTCATAACCATCTCGGGTGACATGTAAATTGTCTTCAATGCGCACTCCACCTACGCCCCAATACTTCTCCAAAACACCTGAGTCGATGTATTTGTTCAACTCAGCGGAGTCCAGGTAGGGTTGAATGATGAACCGGCAGAAATAGATCTGAAAAACAAAATCAGTAATTAATCAGACGTAGTTTTGCGTTTTCTGTAAAAAATTTGCGCGGGTCCGAAACTTACGCCTGGCTCAACAGTGACAACTGATCCCGCTGGCAAGCGGCCTCTCACTCTCAGATATCGGAACATAGAGTCTTTGTCCTCATAGTTCGGGTTGCCCCCAGTGTCATGAGTATCCATCCCCAAATAATGACCCAGGCCGTGCGGGAAGAACGCTACGCTGACTCTCTTTTCAAACAACTCCTCCTTGGAGCCACGAAGGATCCCTAGTTCCAGTAGGCCTTCGATAGCGACCCGATGCGCGTGCGCATGCACATCCTCCCATTGCACGCCTTCTTTGAGCATAGCAATGCATTCCGCCTGCATCTGCAAAACAATCTTATAGATCTGGCGAGTCTCCGTCGGAAATCTTCCTTCTAGGGGAAATACGCGGGTGATATCAGCGCAGTAGGTGCGATATTCTCCTCCAGCATCGATAAGAACATTCCCCTTCCTCTTTTTCGTCGCGGCGTCGATTGTATCGGCGTTGTTCTTCGGGTAGTGAAGAGTAGCGCCATTCTCACCGCAGGCGACGATGGGGTGGTAGGACTGCTCACGAGCGCCGTGGGCGATGCATGTTGCGATGATGGCACTCTCGATTTCCCTCTCGTTTGTAGCAGACTGGGATTTGCGGAGAGCCGCAATGTGCGCCTGTGCTGTGATATCGTTTGCCTTTCGGAGAAGAGCGATCTCATACCCATCTTTGACTACGCGGGCCGTTTCAATGGCGCCCTTCAGCGCGGTAAGGTTGGTCTCTGCGAAGCCGTTGAACTTGATCTCATCGGAAACCTGGTCTGCAATTGCAAAGGCCACGGCTTTTCCTCCGTGAGCAGTTGCAATCGAGGACAGTGTGGCATTCACGTCTGGCATAGCTTGCACACGATCAACGTCATAGAGCTCAAGGGCCTCGGTTGCAGATAGCGGGAGGCCAGACCAGATCACGTCATCTGGGTCAGTTGCGGGGAGGAAAAGCGTCAGTTCGTCTGTGCTGGCGTTGTATACCAGAGACGAATCTGGCAGCAAACAACCAGACAGGTAGAAGAAAGGACGTCGCTGCCTGATTGCCGATCCTGATTAGTCGCGGATTGGAAAAGAAGACGACAGGACTGAAGTGACATGAATGGGGCGTACCTGAAAGGCATAGGCTCGTCATTGTCCTCGATCATACGAGTTTTCTGCGCCTCTAGATAGATGACAGCAGGATTGCCATGTGCGTGGGTTGCAAGCTGCTGGGCAACCCGGCGCGCATGAGCTTTGGCTGGATACTTACCAGCTATGATAGCATCTACTGTAGCCATTGTTGATCAGTTATTCCCAACCTTGCGGTGGCAACTCCAAAGACGTGGAACAATGTGGAACAACTTGGGGAATGCGGCTCACCGGTCGAGCAAACCTCGAGGTATGGGCGGGGTATCTAGCTGCGGGGCCTGAACCGGTTACCGTCGGTTTAATTGTATTGCCGTGCTATATTAAGGACCAATATCGTAGTATCGATTGTCTCCGTTATCGTTACTGTGGTTGCAAAAAGCATGATAAGAGGAAATAAATTTGCCATAGGCCATCGAGATATATGCCGAATATGAATAATAAGAATTATCATTAAAAGGAATATGTATTCCCCTGGAATACTCGAGAGTAAATCTACCTGGACGGGCTACCTTGGCTGCCAGAAACAACCACCTCTTCAAATTCCATTTCCCATCGATCAACTTCGGCGAACTTCTTCGCCTGTAACTTCAACTCTTCGCTTATGTAGTTGGGCCCCGTGTCTGCATCTGATCCTGACTCTGATTCAAGGGCATCCGAGGGGGGAGGTGATGACAGCGGAGAGGACATTTCAACCGGTTGGTTTTCCTTGTTCATTGCAGTGGCGCCTCGGGAATTTGACCTGTAAGTACTTGAGTTCGCAGTCATCTGCTCTTTGCGTTGTTTCGAGCGACTCGAGCGAGTGTTTGCCTTCTCTTTACCGCCAATCGCATTCTGTGTCTTTTGTTGCACCGCGCGGGTTCGAGTACTAGATAAAATATTGGATTTGTTCTCCCGGTTTGGTCGCGATTTGTATGACGGCTGCGAGGGAGCAAAACTCAAATCGTCATCATCCTGATCACTTGCAACCCCAAAATCAGTCCCATCGTGATGTCTTTGTTGTCTTCTAGGAAGAAATTTGTTTTGAAGAATCGCGGTAGAAAGGGAAGCCTTTTGGTCAACCGCTTGCTTGTGTCGGGTTTCTGCCCGTCCCGTCATGCGATGCGCAGTGGGCGTGGAATCCGAATGTGAGGGACTCGAAAGGGCACTGCTGCTCATGGGCGACCTCATTGTTTGATTGAATTGCTCCGGCGACTCGGATCGCTGTGGGGGACTTGCCGGCTCGCTAAGATCACTTTCTTGTTCGCTTGGGTCAGGGAGATCAACGCCAGCCTCGATCTCCGTTGAGGGGGACTTGGCCATATCTCGGTTCTCCGTCGACAGTTTGCGCTTGCGCGAACGTTCGCTCGAAGGTAACGAAGGGCGGGATGGAGACGGTGAGGCAGCCGACCTTAGGACGAGCGACTTCCCTCTGGAAAGGTTCAGCGGCGTGGATTCATCCTCCGGGCTCAAGCCGCCCAGAAAATCGTCATCGAAATCAGAAGAGCCATCTTCCGCTTGCATCATCTGGAGAATGCTTGGTTGTCGAGGTCTCCTTCTAAAGTTGCTCAATACCGAACTTTCAAAGGCCGGAGTTCCCGGAATCTTCGAACTCATATCTCCTTTCCGCCCAGCAATGGAAAGAGTCGACGAATAGCCGCGGGCTCTTGTAGGTGGTCGGCTACCTGTGGCCGCTGCAGGTGACGATTCGACCGCCTGCTCATATGTCTTTGTCATCGGTGTCTGACTCCTCAATTGCCGGACAATTTCCGAATCCTGAGTGTCGGTGTCCAAGTAGGATGCACCCCTCGTGCCGTGCGTATTCTCCGTCGAGGCTTTCGGTGTACCCCCTGAACTGGCACCATCGCGCCCTGGCTTCGACGGTCCATTCTGCGTGGACGCAGGCACAGCCTTGGATGTCGGGCGACTACGCTTTGCGGGCGGACGCGGCATTGTTGTAGATAGAGACGATTGATGCTATCTCCGTGCCCTCTTTCCTTGTCTTATTTTGCGAAGGGGAGGTGATGTTGATCTTTGAGTTATTAGGGTTATGGAGAAGTCCTTGTTTTCAGTTGGGGAAGTCCATGTGAGTTCAGCGCCCGGGAGTCACAGTACACAGTTGTTCGCCGAGGTAGGTGTGGTGTGGCTGTCGAAGATTGTGGATTTCACAATTGGGTGTCTAATTATGAAAGTGAGGTGATAGTCCAACGAGGAGCGATGATAACGATAAGTGCAAATTCGCGCGCCAATGTTGTTTTGCGACACCAGAGCGACGCGTTGTGGAGAGCGGGCAGCGGCACGTGTCTGTTCTCCACTCTCAACTATCTAATCGTTCCAGACTTTCAGCCTTTTAGGTACAATCATCCGGAGTATATACTTCGTCTTACACTATTATCGTTGCCGCTACCTCGTACTCAGAAGTGAAGACATCTTACTCGATACTGATTTATAAGAATCGGATAATCATCGGATCAATTTCAAAAGCGGCAATGTTCCTGGCAAAGCCATGCAATTCCAAAACGTCAAACAGATTGCGGTGGTATTTGTGGGGTGCGTTGGGTACTTGATCTAACCTTATAGAGGCCTCACCTCCTTTTTCCACATTAGCCAGGTGGATTTTGGTCCATCATCATAGTCTCGAACCAGTGTGCCCGTGCTTCAGGACAAGGTTTACTGCAGCACAATTTTAAATTAGTCTTTTCCCCGCTCCCCGGACAGTCAGATGTCCAGACCGGATGGCCTTTTCGGCTGTAACCTAGATCTAATGGGCATTCGTTGACTCTGAAGTGATCTCTCTTTGCCTCCCCGTCACCGTGATTTCGTTTCATTGGAAAAGTAGTGCCAACGTCGCTACTCTTACCCGAGTCAACCCCACAATCGTTTGGTTGGGTCATTCTCTGTGGCGCGATTCTATCCCCCCCTTCACCCGGTCGTCCCCTTTTCTGAGTTGGCAAGATCTCTCTTACATCCTTCAGAGAGGCGCTCATTACCTCTGTTTCCTTTGAGCCCATGTCAAGCGGCATGTGAATACCCTATGTCTAGAGACGGTACTTTACACCGTGAGCTCAAGCAGAGTGTTTCGTATATACATTGATAAACACGCTGTCGCATTCTGCATATATCCTCCCCGGACAAGAACGCAATGTCCGCTTCGCCAGACCAAGACCGGGGAGTGCCGCTTGATGTTGTCGTCAGTCAATCGGCTGTGACCTCCCACGATCTTCAAATCAGCAAGAAGAAGCGCAGTAACTCGGAAGCGACTGAATACCCTCGAAGGCGTGCAACGATAGCAGTATGTACTGTACTCTTCTTCTCTTGTTTCCTCGCTTCTGTCGTTCGATGCCGTTCTGTTTCTTGGCTCCCTCTACCTTTGACGGTGCCTTCACTGCTCACTTCCATCTTTCCTAAGCCACGGAGACCCGAATTGTAAGTCGCCTTGGCTACAAAGAGCTAACCGTTGATCATGGAAACCGCAGTGTCAGATATGCCGTTTGCGAAAAACAAGGTGTAATGGCGCACGCCCAAGGTGTCAGCTTTGCACAGATCTCGACGCTGACTGCGTTTATCGGGAGCCTGGGATCAAACTGGATGCCGGTGATAAATTAATCATTGAGCGGCTGAGCCGAATTGAGGGGTTACTTCAGTCGAATTTGGTAGGACTGACTGGTCAATTCCCGGTGGCCTCAACATCTCCAGCTACCAGTAACGATACCAACATTGGCAGTGATGAAATGACCGCGAGAGCAAATACCCTCGTCCCTGCTACACGCGGGCGGACGTCTGTAGTTGGGCTTGGTTCTTGGGCCAATCCACCGACCAGCATCTCAACAATGCCTAAACTACACACTACGCCTGCACTGCACCTCTTGCAATGGCCCTTGATTCGTGACCTGGTTGCTGGCCCTTACGATCCACATACTCTTCTGCAGCTAGAGATGGTCCGTGAACCCCTCAAAATGAGCACTTCCATGGGATTCGATTTGTCAAATGCAACCTCGTATATTCAGGCTTTTTTCGAGCGCGTCAATGTCTGGTATGCATGTGTCAATCCGTACACATGGCCCCAATACTACAAAGCTGCCCTTTCACTCGGGTTCCGAGAAGGACCAGAGAGTTGCGTTGTACTCTTAGTGCTTGCCCTTGGATGCGCGAGTCAACACGGCACCATATCCTCAATCTCCCCGGACAGGGAACACCCGGGACTACCATATTTTGTTGCAGCCTGGGGCCTCCTCCCATCAGTCATGATGCGCAACTCGGTGGTTGCCGCCCAGTGTATCGTTCTGACATCAGCTTACCTATTTTATCTAGTGAGGCCACTGGAAGCATGGACCCTTCTGTCCAATGCAAGCATGAAGCTACAGTTGTTGTTTGGCAACACCTCTCGTATCCCATTACAGTGGAGGGAGCTGAGCGTGAGAATATATTGGAATGCCCTCCTCTACGAAAGCGATTTGCTCGCGGAACTGGAGTTACCCCATTCGGGTATTGTACATTTTGAGGAACTTGTGGATCTTCCTGGAGGATTTGAAGAAGAAGACGATGATGATGTGGACGGTGATGAGAGCGACAATTCTATTGACGACGATGTCGACGGTGATATCAACCTCAGAAAAGAACGCGGTGTGGACAAGACCAATGAACCTTCAGTAGGCCGAGATGAGCTCTGGTATTTCTTGGCCGAGATAGCCCTGCGAAGGCTTCTCAACCGAGTCAGTCATATGATCTACCAAAAGGACAGCTCCTTGACTCTTGCATCACTGGGCCCTATTGTTTCGGAACTCGATTTTCAACTTGCCCAATGGTATGACAACCTGCCTCAGTCTGTTCAATTCCCCCTTTTGCACCCCCCAATATCAAATCCGGTCCAAACGGTTTTAAGACTACGATATTACGCATGTCGAACTATAATTTATCGACCTTACATACTGGCGGTTTTTGAGAACGAACAAGCTGCCGCCGATCCCGTGGTGCGGGAGTGTTGCTGGCGGTGTTTAGAGGCAACGTTGCGTCAGCTAGAACATATAACCAGCCATAGGGAGGGGCATCTGCCTTATCTTTGGCAGGGCGCGCTTTCCATGGTGTCCCAATCGTTGCTAATCATGGGAGCAACAATGTCACCGGCCCTTTGCGGACTACTGCCAGCCGCTAGCCGCGTGGACGAAATCATATCAAGTGTCATAGCAGAGGTGGAGAGGTATTCCCATCTCGCGCCAAGTTTAAAGCTATCTGCAGAGATTGTCCGTGATGCGGAGAAACGACGACAGCTCTGCTTAAGATCAGCTAGAGGACGGGTGTAGGTGCTTCTTGAATTGTATATATATTGATCCATTGGTCTTTTTCTCCCCCGGCTAAGGCTATCTTTACAACTACATAGATCTGTGTTTTCACGTTCTTTTTGTACTTCAAAGTTTGTAATCTCAGGGCTTGCTTTCTTCATGATCCTCTCGGAACTGCAATCGTATGGGGACCCAACCTCATGTCAATGAAGGAATCTTGTAGGTAAACAGGTGGACCACTCGAATTAGATCATTTGAACAGAACATCCAGTGACTAGCATCATTAATTTTTGCTAAGATAGCCAAGCATGGGCTATTATGTTGATATCCAGGAATGATTAGAGTATAGGATCTGTGCAGCCCCGGCACTAGGTCTATGGGCTATAGTATCACTGACGAATAGGTACAAACTATGCTACCATGCCGCGCTAGTAAGCACATCCTCAGAAGTGTGTATAAGGGAAAAGAAATATCACAAACAAGTCATCATCTAATTTGGGGTATTTTGGACATGATCTTCATAATTCAGAACCTGGTCAGAGAACGGGAGCCCCCAACGGAAGAAAAAAAGGTGGAATAAAAACAAAGCAAGGCAAGAAAGTAAACAAACAGATAAATAGATGCAAGATACGATCAAAATCGCGCCTGCAAATGTGATAGAAGTGATAGACATGATTGAGGGACAATATTAAAAGACTGATGTGCTTCATATGAGGACCCACTCGCTGCCTCTTTTGATGAACTTATCAAGCATCATGCTAATATCGTTCAGGGCAAAGCGGCATACAAAAAAGCCGAAGAATTCTGCTGCATGACGAGTGCTTAATTCCAAGCCTACCAAAGTTTCGGAGGAGTGTTTGAGACCAGGATCTTCGACCTGCTGGGCAATTTGATCTGGAAAGAGAAATCATACATTAGCTTGCACAAACAACGATTTATAGAATTGCACTTACCAAGGACCTGAGCTGCATCGCAAAGACGGGCCAAAGCACCCATGTAGTTCGTGTTGGGCCCGTTGAGCTGAAGCTGGGTCGTATCCCGCTTGACATGCTGAGAGTTCGGTAACGAAGTCATCGGGAGAGAACTTATTGTCAAGTGGTCCTTATTGGTTTCCTTGGAGGCAGTCAATGGCGGCGCAGAGCCTATTCCCGAGTTTTTGGAGCGTAATTTGCGCCAGGAAGTCAGATATGACTTGCTCGGCACACTGGATGTTTTTGTGGGCAACGTATCAACGTGCATTGTATCGTCTGGAGTTTGCGGGTTCCTAAAGAGCGGCATGGCCCCCTGTACACCGACTTCGCTGCCAATTTTCTTTGTCAACGAGGCCTGCACCTGCTCAAGAACATTCTCCAGCGATTGCATTTCGTCCAAAACAGCATCAGCATCGTAGGTGTCAACTTTAGCCAACTTCAGCAAGGCTGCAGTTAACAAGTCACAGTTCGAAACCTTCTCATCAACGGCCTTTATTTTGACATTTTTGACCCGCCAAACATCCCGTGGGACGAACAGCTTAGTTGACAAGTAACCACCGCGAGGATGAGCAATCGTCTGGTAGATGCACCTCATAAGCCAGAACGGCCGGAGAAGAAAAGATTCGGGACAAGGTTCTAGAGGGAGAGGGGCATTGGAAGCCATCAAATTTGGAGTGCCGGGACTTGTCGGTGAATGGATATGGCTGTCAAATAGATACATGCCACCACTCGATAAAGCATTTGGAACTGCAGCGGCACCAGTTGCAGGTAATATAAGCTCCGATGCATTAATTGTGCCTTTCTGAAGGTCCAACGTAGGGAATGCATGGCTGGATGGAGTTTCTGGCGAATACACAGCCGAGTCGGGCCCTGCCAAGGAGGTGTTCCTTTCTCGAAAAGATTTTGGCCCCAGATTTGGTATTCCTAGATGATCAGGCATTGAAGGAACTTTATCGATTGATCGACTTGGTGAAGGTATTCTAGAATCGCCCTCCGGTATCGTAGTGCTACCGGAACCACCACCAATAAGATTTTCACTTAGAGAGGCGATGGAAGCATTTCGCTTGCTCGAATGCGCCGGTCCTTGCCCGCTGGAGGAAAGCCCCAAGGCTCTACTCGCAGAGGTTGGATGGGTTGGATCGTCTTTAGGGAGAGGCGGCGGCGGCTTCGAAACCAAGTGTTCAGGGGACTGACTAGGTCTAGACGCAGCCATATCCTTGGATCGAGCATTGGTCTCTATTTTCAATTCTGTCATGGTCTGGCCCGACATTCTTCGAGCCCGAACACTAGGGCTTGATGTCAGTCCCTGCGCGGGGTTCGCTATTGCAGAAGCTTCTGTGGCAAACTTGTTTGAAGTGAGGGTATTCGATTCTTGCTTTTCACCCGCCAAGGATGCAACATCATCTTCTGCAAGTGGAGCCAAGGCTGCACCGCCCGTTGTGATGTTGGATGCAACAGAGCTCTCCCAAGTCCTACCAGAGAAACTGCTTGAATCCGACTGTCGGGGAAGAGCGGACTTCGAGTGAAGATCAAACTCAAAATCATCCATAACATAGCCATTCGTCATTTCTTCCAACAAACGCTCTTCTTCTTCGGCCTCATCATCGTGGTAATCTGAGTTCATGCCACTAGAGTTATCATGGGCCATCTGCTCGACGCGTCGCGCCTCCCAACCACGCGACATTGCTATGACTGCTTCCTGCTCGGCTTCCCGTACTTTTTGTTTCGCCAACTCAACATTTCTGCGGGCATTTGCCACAACATCGTCATCATGTTGATTTCGTAAATCCATCACCGATTCCAACCCTTCATCGTAGGCAGCCTCAACAGCTGCGTCAAGGGCTGCGTCGAACTCAGCTTCTGTGCCCCGGCTAAGCCGGCGGCTGCCCCTGTGCCGCAGGTAAACAGAAGACGCCTTGGAATGCAGGGAAGCCGGTGAGGAAGCCCCAGATTCGTCTATAGTATCTAGCCATGAGGTAGATTCGTAAATATCCCTCGAGTGAGTACTCAGCAGAGACAAATCGGAATATCGAGGGTCGTGAATGTTGCGGTTTCCAGTCTCGAGTTCCACATGGGAGTCCACTGCATCCGAAGACGTGTTTTGTCCGTTCCAAGGCTTGCCCGATGGAACTTTGAACTGGGAGTTTGCATCGCTCTGTTTGGTCACCAACGAATGGTCGGTGCGTCGCGGATCACCTTCTTCAAGAGTAGACAGAGGCGGCGTCTGACGTTTCGGAGAAATCTGGCTTTGGGCCAACTTATTTGACTCCTCTGGTATTTGCTGACTGGGATCTGCTGAGGGTTGGCTACAAGTGGCATCATCACCAAGAGATGTGGGGCGACAGTCGTCCGGGGAGGATTGCAATGCATCGCCATAGTACTCTTGGCTAATCGGGCGTTGTGGGAGGGCTTTGCTCTCAGCTCCCCCAGAAAAATCCATGCGTTCCAGTTCAGTTACCCGTATCATATAAGTATCCCGCTAAAACCATTAGATTTGGCACATGAAAAACCTCTGTCGTCCAAAGAATAAAACTTACAATCTCTTGAAGTTTTAGTTTCTCATCTTCGCCACCGTTGCTCCGGAGCATCACGAGTTGCAAGAGTCGGCAGGCGTCGTTATATGCCTCCATGGCGCCTTCGAAGTTTGCTGCATTGTCGAGAAGAACAGCAGTATTGGCCTTTTGCAAGGCTTTCGAAAGCATTACTTTCTGCGAATGGCCCTTTCGGCGTTTGTCGTTCTTTTTCCCATTGGCAAGGGATGTGGCCAAATCGTCAAATATCGATGTTTCACCTTCTGACACAATGGTATCCTGCGATTCAACCAAAAGAGGTCCAAGGTCATCGGCAGCTTTGAGTTCAGAATCTCGTGTGTGCGACCACGGGTCTTTGAAAAGGTCAGAAGACCTCATCTCGGAGTTGGTAGGAGTAAGATCGGGGGGTTGTCTGGCGGCATTTGTAGCGTGAGAAATTGTGGGGGCGTCAATTTCTGGGGAGCCCAATATTGAGGCACCTGCTGGATTGTGCGTCATTTGGTGCTGAAAACCATGCCGCCCTTGGAACACTGGGTCATTGTTTGTCGGCGATATTATGGCTGCATCAAAGGTTGAAGTACTGGAAAAGTTTCGTTGGTGACCGGCGAAAATGATAGAACTTTTACTGGAGGTAGTCGACTGGGACCACCGATTCAAGCTACCGAGGCCTCCCTGAATGTTGTTGTTGCCTGGGCTGTTTGCGTAAGGGGGCGTGGTTCGGCCGATAGTCGGTGTTACCGCACCATATCTCGAATTATCATCCGCTGTATTAGGAACATCGCTCTTTAATTTGTTCCATGATGGTGAATACGAGTGGGAAGCAGTTCCACCAGCAGTGATCGTGGCATTTGGTGAAGTTGATCCCGGCCGAAGCATTTCATCATATGATCCAGAACCTTTCGGCTTCGGATTTCCAACCATTTTGTTGAATTAGTTCCGTCCAAGTCAGGATTGGACCCGGGCGATTGATACGTAGATCAGTGTATCAAAGGCAGTCGTAGTAAGATCTCTTGCGAAGCTCATCTATACAGCTTCTTCAATTGGCGGCTTCGAGCTTTCCCTATGCATAAACGATGATAATACACCAATCCAAATCATTAGATGAAGGCCTTCTCCGAAAGCATAGATTGGCGTCAAAAAATGGCAGACGCCGCTAAAATTTCGCGCGTGTCGAATCCAGGGATTTATAAGAACTTGATCAGGCCGTAGTTGTAAGGGACGCTGTTGGTATAGAAGGGCTGTCGCACATCCTTTCCAGTCGCTTAGGTATGAGAACCAAATATCACCACCTACAGCAATATAATCGCGTAGAAGATGAGGAAGTGGAACGCAAGCTCCCCAATCAGTGACTGTCTGCTTCAGCGCATGATCCGGAAATTGGAGCAGTCTAAGAGAAACACATGCTTTGTTTCTCCTATAGTTTTTTTTCTTTCCCCTCCAGGCGAGAAGTAGGTAGTATCAGTATCCTTTCTTTTAGTCACCACGCATGATATATCAAGACTGTTATGTTTTGCGACAAGCAAGTGCAGGTTGAGGTAGGAAGATGTTCCCAGATATTGGTCTAGTGACTAATTCTTTCTGCCGGCTGCAAATGCTGCATACGAAGTGCAGATTGAATTAGCCCCTGCTCAAAATGAGTGGACAGTCTTCCTGTGTTGAAGAAGCCGGTCGGGGGGGGGAGGGGGGACTAGATGAGAGCACTCACAATTCCAGATGGATCCTTATACCTGATATAAATATCTCTTCTGTTCAATAACCAAGCAATGAGTTCTCGTATTAGTATATAATGTTTTCAGTTCCCAATGTATATCAGGCACCACTAAGATGGAAATGGAGAGGAAATGGATAGAAGAGTATTATTCTTCCAGATGTAGCGCGGAAAGCTGTGTGGACGGTACCATGGTCAATGCTCAAAAAAGGGGTTGGCTCCCTCTTCCGCCTTCCAGTAGCTTTTGATACATGTTGTAACTGTATGGCCTTTACATGTGTATTTAATCTAATGAGTTAATGATTAGTGGACAGGGATCTTTGATTACTTTAGTGTATCAATCCATAGAAAATATCAAAAGATTCCCTTGGCATTATCATCCATGAAGTGCCATAGTGTCTTGCTTCATCATAAAAGCCTTGACGCGACCACATTCTTTATGATATCTTAAAAATTTTCATTCCGTGAGTTGTTCTAATGGTGTTGACACCTTGCTTGTGTGACTATCTCTCAATGCCCCACCTCTTTTGTTCCAGTACCCCAATATATATAGTCATTATATCATTGCCCATGTAACCTACGAGGATAGTTCTAAGCCTGATTGTGAACTTGGAGAATGATACTTACTTTACTACCAGAAATGGACAACTGATTTATCAACCAACAACATATGGATAAGATGAAACAAAGATAGTCATTTTAGACTGGGTAAGAAAAGATCCAGCATGACCTTCAGATGCTGGCTATTGTTGCAAGATATTGGTGCCCGTAATTAGGCCATTTTGTGTCAATGTTTTCTAGGCTAGGATGTCGAAAACGCAAATCTTAGTTATCAAAAATGTCACGCATGAGGGCTAAGCACTTACATCATACATAATAGTGACACTCATGGTTAGCGCTAATTGATGAGCATAGTAAACCTTGCCATATATTAGAGTACCTAAGGCTCGGTCTACTCAGTTGCTTCTCATAACTCCATACTGATTAAGCAAACCTTCAAAGACAAATATCTATTCATGAGTTATCATATCATCAAGCGGTTCCCTACGCTACCAAGCACCGCTGTTTAGATTACACATAGCTATGACATGGAATAATAGTGTCGACTGTAATGACTGGGTAATAATCTACTCTTCACTTTCATCTTCCTCGCTTGTCATCTCAATATTCTTTTTTGAACCTGGTGGGTTATTGGTGTTGTCCTCGCTTTCACCCTGCTGTTCATCTCCGCCCAGGGTACTCTGAATCGCGTCATATTCTGGCCGGGGAACAGACTCCCCGTGCTCCCCAAGCGCAGTCTCTATCTCTGGCAGTATGTTTAGAAGACAAGCAAACTGGTCAACGGGCAAAGAGATCCCCTGTGATATCAATCAGTAGGGCTGCTTAGCAATGTGCTATTTGGGTCATGAAAACGGACTTTCTTGCCAGGAAGTTCTTGCCCATCTTTTTCGTAATATTCTCTGATATTAACCATGGTCCTTCCTCGAAATGATGATACATTGACGCGTCGCATTTTGGATATCTCCCAATATTTGTCACCATTCGCGTCAAATTTGGCGGAAGAATTTCTGGCAGTAGTCGCAAGTTTACTTTGTCCGATCGGTTTGGCTCTCTTCACTTGTGAGACTTCATCATCACCAGAATCATGCTCGGAACTCAGAACACGCTTCTTTTTATTGAAGGGCATAACTTGCAGGTGACAATGAAGTGGATATAGAGTGGGACGCGGTGATGATGAAGAACGACGGTCTCGGTAGCAGCGGAGTAGTAGGAATATGTATGTACTGAGGTCTCTACGGAGTATGTCTACTTTATTATTACGTAGTTTACGAGAGCAGAAGACACCACCGCCTTGAGAAGGAAGGGATTGCCGCCAAGACATAAAATACAATACAGCAGGAACCCTTTTAAATTCGTTACCATTTTCTAGGATCTATATAGTAGTCGATATATGTACTCAATTTACGGTAGCATGTGGTTTGCTTGGATCTGATCGATATCTCAGCGAAAGCTATACACTAAAAAGTTACAGCCCTCAGGGCCTGCAAGAAAACCGCAAAAACAAAACCTCTCGCAACAACGTCGACTTGAAGGCAGTCAAAAACCTTTTCGAGAGCTTCCCGACTAGCAGCGGCACCCATGACACTTGTCAAAGCCTGAGGCAGGCCCCTCTGGACGAACAAACTTCGCGCTTTCTCTCGAAGACGTTCTTTCTCAGCATCGCTCGGCGGCGGCGGCCAGTTCTTCAGTTCGTCTTCGGTTGGTAATGAATTTTCACGCAGCCTAGTGAGATATGATCCAAGGGCATCATCCGACGTATTGGCATCGATCATAGATTCTTGCATCAATATACGTATCGTCTCCAAGCTCGGATTGCCGGGGCGCAGAATGTATGATTTTGCCGCGTTCAATAGAGTGCGCCTTATGTTCCAGGCAGATGATAACATGTACAGCTCATTGATAACTGCAAAGATGAGCTCCACAGCTATTCGGGTCTCGTCTTGAGAGATAGAATGTTTTTCAGTCCCCGACTTATTCAGATTGCTGGTTTCATCCTTCGTAGACTCCAAAGAGTGGCTGGGCTGTTGAGGTTGTTGATTCTCTGGATTTTCAGATTCTCCCGACAACGGAGTAGTGAAATGGTTAGCCTGACAATTGCTGTTCTTCTGATCTAACTGCGGCGCCGGATGGTCAGAAATTGCGCTCTTATCTGACGCTAATTGTGAATTATCGATACTCCGTTCCTGGGGACCTTCGCGGCTTGCAGATGACCCATCTGCTGTTTGGACACCATCGGACACCTGTTGTCCATTCGCTGCAGTAGAACTGAAGGATGGGTTTCTCCCGGTCCCTACCCCAAAGACGCCACTCACACCACCGAAAACGGCCTTACTTCCCCCAGACACACTTTTGGGTGCATTCGTGAACACACCTAAAACACCCTTTCCCATATTCTCGATAGCAGCTTGTGCGGGAAAGGAAAACCCCGATTTTGCAGAGCTCCCAGCAGATTGAGGAATTATGGGTCCATCTTTTTCAAGGAATCTCTTCATCTTCTCGCATTCCGCAAGTGCCTCATACTCAAGAGCATCCTGCAAATATCGCTCAAGGTTCCTTGATAGGGCGTATTTCGTCTGGCCCTTCCACGAGGGCAGGATGGGATGATTATCTTTGAAGTTTTGAAGTCTGTTTAATCGCGAAATCGTTTCTAACGTCTCATGGAGGGACTCGAAATCGGCGTACTTTCTGAACACCATCCATCCTGCACAGTTTGAAGAAACAGCTTCAATTTGGAGCAGGTAGTCGAATGCGGGTTTGGAACGGATCAATGCCGTTTCTTCAAGACCTGATCCATCATCCACGGAGATGGAAGCACGATGGAGCGTCAACGGACGCGATGCCGAAACCTTTCGCGGAGTGGTGTGGAATGGATGTGCAATCGACGAAGGTGGCGGCGTTGAAGAGGTCATTGGAAAAGGCTCAGTTTCTTGGGCATCTTGAGTGGTATCCATACCCTCTTCAGCGGACATGTTATATTTTCCACGGCTCTTCTGGGAAGAAAAATCACTGTCCTCTCGATCGGATTCAGATGATACTTGTTGCGATTCATCACTGTGTGCTTGCTCAGAACTTTGCCTTTGCAGGTTTTGCGCAGCCATCATTGCGCTCAACCTTTTTGTCTCTGCCAAGGCCTGCTCGGTGGCTGCATCCATAGAATCACGCATGGATTGGCTGCTGGTGGAAAAACGGCTTGGATTCATTCCACTAAGCTCCGATGACGCTGGAATAGGTTGTTTCATATCGTCGGGTTGCTTCTTTGCATCGACTCCTTGGTTCTTTGCCCCTTCAACACCAGCATCAATGGCGCTCATTATTTCAGATTCACCTTCACTGAAAAGGTAAATAATCCAACCATTGATGAATTCAGGGCGCGAAAGACTCGAAATCGTCGTTTCGAAGATGATCCCAGACAGAACTTCACGTAAAAAGTTCCTTATCGTGGGACAACTGTATGCCTTCTGGTCCAAAAAGTTAGATAAAATATCGTCAGCTACCAAATTAAGCTTCTTATGTTGTTGCTGGCCTGACAGAAGGTTTGCCAGGCTGCTCTCTGGGTGTATTTCTATGTAGTGCAGGATGGTCTGCTCCGGTGCAGAAGACCCGGAATTTTCAAGGGCTGTGGACAGTTCGTTTAAGAATACAATGATCATCGAGGAAGAATTAGTAAGAAACTCTAGAAAGGCATCTGATGTGCGTTTGCGCGAAAGGTGAGATGACACCGCGTAGACAAATGAGGCAAACAATTGCCGGCAAGACATGGGGAATGTCGACTCAGTTGGCAATATCGGTTTATACCAATAACTGGACTCCATTATGGTAAGTCTGTGATGTGGCATAGAAATTGGGGGCTTACTTTACGTAGTCCCTGATGACTGCATCGGTCAACGAGCGCAAGGCAGCTGCTGTTTCAGGACGGAAGGAAGAGTAATCCAACTGTATCTCCGATGCTTCCTGGACAACATCCTGCCCCTGGCGATCATCATTGTTCCGGTCAACCTCGCCAGCTTTGCGTGCCGGCCAATCAAGCAGCCTGTTGGCGATATCTAATGCAACTTCTCTCCTTCTGACGGGGTTTCGTGCATCCAAGGGTCCACTCGCAGCATGATTTGCGTCTCCCTCCCACGTTGCATGTAAGACGACACCAGTAGCTATTCCAATCAAAAGTAGACCAAGTCGTCCCAAAACAATATATGTCACCCCTATCAAAAGAGAGAATATACCAAGCAGACCTTCGGTGCTCGACGTTGCGAGGAGGTTGAGAATGTAGTCAACAGCGTCTTTGGGCTGAACAAGAGGAGACGAGGGATTGAGTTGCACGTCTTCATGGTCCGCGCTCTGTGTTATTTGGGTCCCTGTGGTTTTTTGAGACCCAGATTGGTGGGAAGAAGACACATCATTTGGAGTGACCATGTTTATAAATCACCGTGAGGTGTCGCATCGGCCAGCATTCAAAGCGTGCAAGAACGAGTTCTTGATACCAATAGAGTCCACCCAGACCACTCAACAATTGCACAAAGGACTCCCTAATGAAAGATGTTGCAATAGGAGTTGTTTTGTTGATTTGTCAAATTAATGGTGGTGGTTTTCGGACCTATATATGGGGTAGATATTATTGTATTCGTACCAGAGCAGGCTACCGTAGACCGTCATTGCGGTTGTCCATACCAACGACGTGGTCCAGAATATTCTGCCACCGCCTCTGGACAGCAGGTTCCAGCGCAGCGATGATCCTGAAATCTATAGTTAGTTGGTACCCTAAAGATTAGTTATCCCCCTAGGCCCGCAAGTAAACCAGAGCAGTGTTGAGACTGCACTCTGTACACCATCTATAACAATGCAATCTAGCAATATCGTGAATTACAGGGCAGGTAGTCGAGAATTACTAGGGTACACGGATAACGGTGAGCTACGGGGTACTCATCTAGCCTAACAATCTCCCAAGAGGTACGGAAATCTTGTTTGGTGGGAACAGATGGCGCAACACATGACCTTGTTATTAACCCAATGGTACAGAACTCTAATCTCTGGAGAATATATAATTACAAGAATGTGTCCGGTTCTCTGTTGCCTTGCTGCTCGTATAGTAACTGCAGAAATGACAAAAGAGAAATGGATTTCTTCTACGCTGCCCGAGTGAATCCAAGCATTCAAAGTATATGCATGTCATGTTGGATGAAAAAGGCAGCGATTTTGTAGTCCCCCTGACATCTCTCCTTCTTTCGCCTTCTACTGTTCGGCGTTCTGGGCGTTGCTGCTGCGAGGTTGACCGTTATTGTATTTAATGTACTTCGTGTGAGAACCACGCGCGACAATTGTTACGTGCTCAGCATCCAATTTCTTAGAGATGGACACTGTTGTAAATGCAAGCGTCTTACCGACTTTATCAGCGCGGCCTTCGATCTCAAGCCAATCTCCCGTAGTTGCTGTGGAAAGATAGTTGATATGGATATCGGTGCTCACCCCCGTGGAGTCGAAACCACAGGAAGCGATCGCAAGTCCACCTGCCCAATCAGTAACACAGGCCGAGAATGCACCGTGCAGGGTGCCCTTAGAGTTAAGATGACGAGGTGTGACCTGGAGTCGAGCTTGGACAACACCTCTCTCGGCATTATAGATTTCAATGTCGTCAAGGAGGAAAGCATATATGGGACTATTGACACGAATGCGTCCCCAGACCTTCTGGACTTGGTCCATTTCTTGATTTTGATTCATGACAATCAGTAGGCGCCAAAATATTGGGCTTAATGGGAGACGAGCAAAGGTTGAAAGGAAGGGTGGTGCAGAGATCGATTACAGAAAGAAATCAGAACACTTATAGTGCGAAAAGTGGATTTGCAAACACAACAAACGTTTGTCTTAGACTTAGCTCAAAAACATCGCCCTCATACCGTACTGTACTGGCATAATCCTTACTCCGGGGCTAAAATAGCAGGTTACTACCGAATTTAGTGTATCCCAGTAATCAGAAAAAAGTCATAACCACGGTTTTGTTCAGTACCATATAACGAACAGTGATCATGGCTCTTATCTGGCCAAAGTCACGTAGATATATAATCTGTTGGCGTACGAACCCAAAAAGAGGTGGTTTGATTACCTTCGCTGCCTATTCTAGTAATAGATACACGAGGTATGTAAAAACTACACTTCTCCGTCAGAGTATGGATACGTTCCGATTACGCGAGGGCTTGCTGTTCAAAGCAACCTATTTGGCTGACTCACTAGTGACCTTTTGCATCGCGCCCAGCAACCAAATCTGAGACTCGGTACTTCTAGGTCTCGTGGTAGTTCGACCGTCACCATAGGCACCCCATACTAAATCCCTAGATTCTGAAATGATAACTCATCTGTAACCTATTCAGCTTGGCCATCTATGTAGGTACGGTACGTTGATACTATGCATAGCAATTGCCGAATTATCTCTCTAGATTTGCGCAAGCATCGTGTGTGTATAATATACAGTTGCTGCTTGACACCCCCCGGCTGCCAACTTACAGTCATTCAGATAAAATCATGACTATTTCCCTCTTCGGATACCCTAAAAATCCAAGGAGTAAGCTACCGTGTGGCGAGGAAAATCGCTGCGGTTTGAGAGTATATGTTGCCAAGCATTACATCTGGCCTCGATCCTGTCTTCTCGGCGAAGGCGTTGAGGCATATGTAGAATATCTCAGCCGTTTGATATAGTTGCCCATAACTTATGGGATATTTGCCCATCTACGCTGAAAAACGGGCAATTATCAAGCTTGGAAGTTTTGGCAACCAAGGCCCGCAAGTATTTGTGTGCTATAGAAGATATAATGAATATACGCTCTATAGGACCCATGCCCTGGCAGTGATAGATGAACGTATTGATGGATTGTCCACTTTAATTGATTTAATGATGAGGACTAGGAAGAAGAAGCAAAGGAAGAAGAGAAGGCAAAAAGTGTCTGGGTAGAGAGATATAGTATTCAAGAATTAATCCAATTTGGTTTTCATTACCAAGCCCTGGAAAAAGGTCCCTGGGTTTGAAAACGGCTTTCCTCAACCCATTTCCGATGTAGATTATTGTACTAGAGATCAGTGAATAAATGCCCAGCTATGGTTTGGGACGCGAATTGCGTCTTGACAACATCTGGGAAAGCATGAAATGGTTGACATCCTCATCTGCCCAATATGTAAGATGGCTGGCGATGCTGGCAATCAGAGATATATCAAAAGCCCCTCTGTACCAAAAACATTAGTGACTGATTGCTATGATCGAAATGGGCACAGTCCTGAACAGCACTGGATAACTTACTCCTGGATACTATAGTCAACGCGTCCATCAGAGTTCAGTGATCGCACTTTTTCGTCCTCAACCTTTAGCCTCGTTTCGTACTGAGTATGGCTGGAGTCACCGGGCTCGGCCCCTATCCCATGAGGTTGATCTTTGCCAGGCCTTTTGTTAGGGCCAGGTATGTTATTATATAGTGTTTCCATAGCCGGATTTGCTACAGTATTCCGTCCGATATCGTCGGGTTCACCTGAAAAATCCAGACTAGCAGAGCGTGACGTTGGGGCCTGCTGGGATTCTGATCCGATATAAGAAGACTGTTGCCGAGAACTTTCCCCCGAGTTCAAACTCAGTCCACGATTGAGCAAGCTACTCGCAACACCAGAAGTAAGGTTATTCCACAAAGAACCTACGCTTTGGCCTACCCGATTGCCAAATACAGACAAGCTCTCCCCGGATGCTGTCCAAAGACTCTTTTTCACAGATGGCAGGGGTTGAGGCTTCAGTGACGACATTGCCGGCGATATAAGTGGCTCCATACGGTAGCTAACAGGATCAGATGGATGGAATATGTTGTATAGCTGCCCGCAGTTTGGCGACGATACAATGGATCTGGAGTCGTTCAACCCCAACTCACTTCTGGAATAAGCGGGAGAGCGTGTGGAGGCAGTGGGTGACGGCGATGGATAGACAGATCTTCTGCCGGAGATGGTCTTTCCTTTGAGCATCTGGAAAAGTGCAATTGGTGATCCCAAACAAAAGAATTCCTCGCAATCAAAGTCAAATGAGCGACTTCGAGATGCCTCTTGCTGGCCAATACTCGTATTCGCACCAAAGTCTTGCTTTGTAGAGCTGTAAATAGACTCTTGATGACACAGTATATCAAAGAGAATGGCACTACCAAGGGAATGGCCACAAAGACTCACAGATCCCTGGAATGACGGGTTTCGTTCCTTGAAAAGCTTGACAATGCGATTGCACTCATGCTTGACAATGGTAGAAATGTGCTCACAGTATGCGCTTTGGTATAAAAGCACGTCCATTGCCAAGTCAGATATCAAATTTCGTACCGATGGCACGCTGTCTAGCGTAATGTCGGCGAGGCTCGGGTAAAGGTCACTGTCTAAGATGTCTGCGTCTGTAAGATCGAGTTCTTTTCGATTTTGCCTTACACCGTGATGTGGAAAGTCAAGAAGATGCCTCCAGCTCCTAAGATTGATCAGCACACATCCATGCATGTTCTTCATCGTGACCCCGCAAATGTTGACCTACACAGGAAGTACCTGAACTCGACAGTTTTTATGCTTATCTGCGTATGAAGAATTTAATTCCTGGAGGCCAGGCGAGGCTAAGTAGACCCCCTTCATAGTCTTGCGCAGGACATTCACATCGTGTATAAAGTTTATGCTTTCTAAGCGTAAGCCCAGCCTTTGGCCAATTCCATGTGTGACCAGGACCAAATGATCAACTTCCCGTTCTCTATCTTCATTGTCAACTTCTCGCGAATCTTCCATCTCTTTCTCCTCCTGCCTACGCGCTTGCTCTTCGAGCTCATCTGTATTCTGTGGTTCACCGGCAAGAGAAGACATTTGCCTTTCCAGGGTTGATCTTGGGCTTCTATCCGAGACGCCTTTGTTACCTGGGCTTTGGCCATGGGCAGTGCTGCTTTTGAGGGTCTCTGTTTGGGCTTTGTCTTGAGGATCCGTGGGGACGGCCCCAGGAAAGCCAGAGGGCGGCCCTGTATCTAATTTCCGCGCGATATTGTTGGAAGATGATTCCTTTTGCTTCCTTGCATCACCGAACCCACGCACTACCTTTGTTCCGGGAACACCGCCTAACTTTTGATAGACAGTTGTGCTCACCCTAGACATGAAGTCATCGCTGGCCAATAATGCTTTCGAGGAATCTTGATATGTAGCTATGCTGTTCATATAAGCACCAAATAGTCGATAACTTTGAGACTGGTTGGCCGATGCAGGGGGCGTGGAGCTGGCGTTATCTTTGTGATAGGCAGACGGGTTTAACTCGTTTGGACCGGAAGAGTCAGAGACCGTATTCGAACTTATGGCACTTGTGATTTGATCATCGCCTGGCAAAGTAGATAAATGCTGGCTAGGATGAGGTTGATGCTGTCCTTTTGTTATCCGCCATGGCTTTATTTTAAGATAACCTTCTTCGAGCTGGGTAGCGAGATTTTCCTCGCATGGCTTGATTGTGGAGCCGTCCTGAAAGAACCAGGTCCCACGACGCACTTCATATATGGGCCCTTTCCAGTAGGCAGGGCTGAGTTCTCTGCGGTCCACGTCTACATCAAATAGATAATCCTCGTTGACGGGCACTTTGGTTGAGCGTCCGCGATCATAATCTTCGCCATGCCTGGGGCTTTCGTCACCAAGCTCCAATTCAGAAAACTTCTGGAAGGTAGTTTCAATAGCCTCTGAATCTTTATTGGAAAACGGAACGAACTTCTTCGGCGGGGCTAATTGTTTCGCTTCGCGACTCTCTTTATCGAAAAGTGCCGGTTTCCATTTGGGCGAGTCGACAGCGTAAAACCATCTTACTTTCAGGGGGGGGCAATCTTTGGGGTATCGATGCAAGCTGATTCTGTGTCTATGTGTGACAGTATGGTCTTCGCCTTGGGAGCGTTGTAAAACACCTGGATCATTGCCATGTGTAGTCACGGGTTGGGGTGTCTGGCTTCTAGAACCCCCCCATGGAGATATTGACCCCAGGAATGTCCCTCGATGAGTTTCCCCAGACATGGAGCCCTGGAGAGCTCGAATGTTTGGAATGCGAGCCAACGTGATTATTTGGATGCTTTTAGGTAGGAGCCGAGTCGCTCAAAGAAAAATACTAAGCTTCAGTCGTATCAAAAGAGAAGTTGAAGATACAGAAAGTATTAAACACTCGGTAGCTTCTGCAAGGGAACAAGTTGCAGATCGGAGATTTGATTACTGCTTATGCAGTAACAATACGTAACTAACTAACTAGTAAGTACCAAACTTGCTTGGTGGACCGGCCAACATCAGCATGTGGAAGCATTACCCCTCTGGGCCGAGTCCACTGCGTCATTGTAACCTGAGAGAGTCAATACATCCGGAGTAAGTGACTGCATCACAGATACATCACAATTGCAAAACTTACAATTGGCTAGGAATTCCAAGGCCATCAAGTCTCATATATTAGGCTACCTCTAATCATCGCTGCTGCCTTGGGGATGAAATTCCATCGATATTGTGGGCGTACGTAGTTATCTGCCTTAAATGTTTCCCTTTGCTCGGTCGACCCCACCCCGCTTTTCCACATCGTTCTCCAGGGGGGGAAATAATTGAGTACTGTCAAGGCCACCTAACCATGAACATCAATTAATTGAGCATAACTCATATCCACCTTTCAGTCAGAACACGCTCAGATCCGTCGCTCAGGTTCGAATCACAGTATCTTGCTTCTGAACGCTTTTTCCTTTTTTCCTTGTCACGTCGGTTCTCTATTTCGCCTCCGAATCGCCAGCGACTCTTAACAACACCCGCCATTCCTGGCCTGGAATAAGGAAAACACAAATATGAACGTGATTAAATTACAAAAGTTTGTTCATCCTAGTATTCATTGACTTTTTAATCCTTGTTCTTGCTCCAGGCCCGGGGTTGAATATTGATTGATGGCATTGTTTCTAACTGCTTTTGCAATTACACAGGAAATTCCCGCAGTTTGAACAGGGCGAGATCTTTTCCCTCCAGGATTCGTTCAGGAAGCTGGATCTCGATGACAGAGGTTATCTGGATGAGACGACTGTTATAAAGGCTACCCAACAATCTGAGCGCCAGCCCTATGATGTTGTTCGACAGGCCTTGAAAGAGGTCGAGCTTGATAGCTCTCGCAGAGTGGAACTCGAAGACTATGTTGATGTTAGTGAAACATTCCATGTTAGTACATATTTTGTAGAGGTGACTAATGAAGCAATACAACAGCTTATCTCTAAACTTCGTTCGACTCCAGCAAATAGCAAACCTGTCCGTGACCCAAGCTCTCCCGCAGCGGTCCCTGGGGGCGGAGCTGGCACGTCTCGCCATGTCTCCAAAGGTAGCATCGGGGGCAGAATCCAAGTCCAAGGTTCTTCTGCAAACGTAACCCATACCATTAACGAAGACGAAAGAACCGAGTTCACAAGACACATAAATGCTATTCTCGCAGGCGACCCGGATATCGGTGACCTTCTTCCATTTCCCACAGACACTTTTGAGATGTTCGACAAGTGCAAGGATGGCCTTGTTCTGGCGAAACTGATAAATGATAGTGTCCCGGACACTATCGACGAACGTGTTCTGAACAAACCAGGGAAGAAGATCAAGAGCCTGAACGCATTTCATATGACGGAGAATAATAACATAGTGATCAACTCTGCCAAAGGCATTGGTTGTTCGGTCGTGAATATTGGAAGTGGCGATATCATAGAAGTCCGTGAACACCTTATCTTAGGTCTTATTTGGCAGATCATCCGTCGAGGCCTGCTCGGCAAGATCGACATCAAACTTCATCCTGAACTCTATAGGCTCTTAGAGGATGATGAGACACTAGAGCAGTTTCTTCGTTTACCCCCAGAGCAGATCTTGTTGCGCTGGTTCAACTATCATCTGAAAAATGCCAAATGGGATCGAAGGTGAGTGTGCTCAGCCAACTCGAGAATGTCCAAACAACCCGTGGACCACTAAGCAGTGCTCGCTCGGAAATCCCAGATATATACATTTTGCTGATACCTTCGCAGGGTGACGAATTTTTCTTCTGATGTGAAAGATGGTGAAAACTACACCGTTCTTCTCAATCAGTTAGCACCCGATACATGCTCCAGGGTTCCTCTTCAAACCAGGGACCTGCTCCAGCGAGCTGAGCAGGTATTGACCAATGCAGAACAATTAGGCTGTCGCAAATTCCTCACTCCAACTTCTCTTGTCGCTGGCAACCCGAAACTTAATCTCGCTTTTGTGGCCAATCTGTTCAACACGATACCAGGTCTTGACCCGATCACGGAAGAGGACAAACTAGAGGTGGAAGATTTTGACGCAGAGGGGGAACGTGAAGCTAGGGTTTTTACGCTTTGGTTGAACTCGCTGGATGTCCAGCCAGCGGTCAATTCTCTCTTTGATGATCTTCGCGATGGCACCATCCTGCTACAAGCCTATGACAAGGTGATTCCAGGGAGCGTTAATTGGAGACACGTCAACAAGCCGCCGGCATCTGGTAATGAGATGTTGCGTTTCAAGGCAGTGGAAAACACAAATTATGCTACCGAGCTTGGAAAGCACATTGGATTTTCTCTCGTTGGAGTCCAGGGTGCCGATATTACTGACGGGCAACGGACCCTTACTCTCGGATTGGTATGGCAACTAATGAGAAGGGACATCACGAACACACTGTCGAGTTTGGCACAGCAGATGGGCAAGCGTGAAATCACAGATTCAGAAATGATCCGTTGGGCCAACGATATGTCACGAAAGGGTGGTAAAGCTTCAACCATACGCAGCTTCAAGGATCCATCCATCGGCTCGGGCATATTTCTCCTTGACGTGCTCAGTGGCATGAAGAGTAGCTACGTCGACTATGACCTCGTCACCTCCGGCCGCACCGACGAAGAAGCTTATGCGAATGCGAAATTGAGTATCAGCATCGCAAGAAAGCTAGGTGCAACAATTTGGCTTGTTCCTGAAGATATCTGTCAAGTTCGCTCTCGGCTTATCACGACCTTCATTGGTGAGTCTCTTGGGAAATTCTAGGGTTGTCTTACCAGTGGTAGCTGACATTCTTAAAGGTTCTCTTATGGCGGCATATGAAAAGATGCAATAAATTATGTTTTATCCAGGTTATGCCAACAACGGTCAGATGCCAGGAAGAAGAGTTTTCTCTTACCCGCTAACTTCAATCTCGTTTTTCTTTTCTTGTGATTTTTAGTAGTGCAGTTCAACCAATAAAACACCATAGCAGCGTTATTCCATCATGCTTAATTCTACATGGATAGGCACAAAGGCCAAAACTCGAGTCTAACAGATCCTGCTATTACTTGGGTTTAGGCTTGATATAATCATTTGTCTGGGGTCGGTGCAAACGCATATAGAGTGCGTGTACCATGTTTCTATTACTCTATCTACACTTATAGCTTTAGGGTCACCTAGCAGAAGTATAGACTCACTTGACGCAGTGCCAAATGAGGTCAGCGTGCACACTAGGTGTCGGATCACTACAGAGGAAGTCCAGTAAAACTTACATACGCCTCCGCTCCAGACATAATGTCGTGGCACGCCCCTTGACACATGCATGACAATTTCGTGAATAAGTCTATGGTGTGGCTACATACATTCTATATCGTGTAATAAGATGGACGGAGCGAAAAAAGAACCTTCTAATATATGACAAGCTAAATCTATCAAGTCAATTAAATTCATATCAGTCACTTGATCTACCTGTTCAAGTTTTGGTTCAACTAGAATTTTTCCCTAATAAACACTTCCTCTTAATACTGGGGCAACAAATATGGCTTTCCACACACACACACACACACACACACACACACACACACACACACACACACACACACACAATCCAAGCCACTGGATATGACGTATAGAAAAATCTTGAATGGCTTTTGTCTGCGCCGTTCGTGGTGAAAGGACTGCCAGGGAGGTGGCATTTCTCAAGACGTCGATGAAGTGCAAAGTCACAGCATTTCTTGGGGGTAATTGAAATAAAGATGTTCTGATTTTGTTCCGTAGGATCATAATAAGAACAAGAATAATTGAATAAACATCTGACCTTGGATTCATTATACCTTTACATGGATTTGATGGTTTTATATAGTCACCATTTGGCCTCCCGCTTCTCAATCTGGCGTTCCACCGCGAAGCGAAGATATTATTACTACTACTGTTTCGGTTCCACTATGATGTTACAATCGGTCTCGAGACGATAATGGGAAGTTCGCTCGTATCGACGGTTCGTACGGGACGGGTCAAAGGAATGCTAATCGACTTAATTTGTGATTAAGACAGACGACGGGCCGCCGAAGATCGTGTGGAACGCAATGACGACAAAACTGGCGGAGTAAGGAGATTCGTTCGGCAAAATTCGAGCTGCTGACCAGAATGAATAAATAAACCCAATCACGAAAAACCAAACCAAACCCCTGAGTTTATGATCCCGATTTTCAACTCATTTCACCATTGATACGGACCATGGCCCTGATTTCTCTCCTCCTCTTCCCGATTCGTCGGAAGCAACTGTGACAGTAACGATTAAGACATTGAGAGTATACAACAAACAAGAAAGGGTGATTCGGTGTCTAGGACAAATACCGGTGTACAATTTCTCCTGGCAATGTTCATGTTCGTTTCAATTTGCTGCTGTAACAGCGTGGTATCGGCAATGGGGAAGACGTCCTTCATCTTCCTCCATTTATTCGCCTGCTCCTCAGCAGAACATAGGAGAGGCTGGTGCGATGAAAGGGTTTTACCGCCCTACTCGGCGGTGTCGAGCTCATCATGGACGGAAGTTAAAGGGTCTAGGGAAGCTATCCCGGTCAGTAACTAGTTTGATCTTCAACACCATTTACCAGTCCACTCTCGCTTTATCCTCTTGCTCAGGGTGGAAAGAAGGTGATGATACTAAGAGGTGAGACGGATAAAGGACTGTAACAACTGTACCTTTCCTATCCTCGCCATTTGGACCATTTTCGCGCTCGTCCTCGCGTCTTTCACGATCATCGTCACGGCGATCCCTATCATCTTTGATGTCACGTTCCCTGTCATCAGGGCTGCGGGAGCGATCACGAGAGCGCTCGCGCTCGCGATCACGGCGGTCATAGTCGCGATCACGACGCTCGTAGTCGCGATCACGGCGCTCGTAGTCTCGATCAGGCCGTTCATACTCTCGGTCGTACCTATCGTCCCGACGAGGCGAATAGTCACTTCGACCCCGGCGTGGGGATGGGGAACGACCACGACGAGGAGGAGTACGGTCACGGCGACGGTCACGACCAGAATCGAAACGCCACGAGGCCGATGGAGGAGTTCGGGCCCACTTGAAGATATTGTCAGCTAGCGAAAGGGGAACCCTACCTACAACAGTACTTACTTCAATTTTCAGCAAATCATCCCTGCCAATCCGTTTGTTGTGCATCTCGTGATAGGCATCGTCGGCGTCACGGCGGCTTTCGTATTCGACAAATGCAAACCTGGCACCAATCAGAATTAGAATAAGCGAAAAATGGGGAAACAAAGAGGAACGCAAGCTTGGAAACAGGGATAAACACACAGTCTACTAGAGGGCGTACGCGGGGCCGGGATGTCACAACGAACAAGGCGACCATATCTGGGATGAGGTTAGAATAATTGTAATATTTTCAACCGAATATGAACAGCAGGAGTGATTTTGGTTAATCAGTGCGAAAAAAAAAAAAAAAAAAAGCATTCGGGCGAATCCACAGCAAGGTGACCATGGATAAAGGGGAGTGGGGAGGGAGCCAGTGGATAGGATCACATCGCCTCAAGTAGGGGAAAGACGAGTTCCGGCGTCGACATCGCGAGACTCCGACGAGGTAGGGATATTTCGGAGATAACAATGATTCGTCTGGTCACGGTAGCGTGTGAGAATCGATGAGCCGAACGTACCGTTCGAATTCGTAGGCCAGGTCGCGAGCTCGAGTGCCGTGCCCGAAGCCGGTGACATAGAGAGTAGTACCAGGGCGCGACATTTTCGTTGGGGGCGTTAGGTGGAGTGTGTGGAATATCAGGATAGCACGGGCAACACTACAGTGACAAGTTGTAGGTTGTATGCCAGATGGTGGGAGCAATCAGGACAGTATCAAGAAATGAAGTTGAAGGATGACCATGGGACTACGGGTGGCTTTAAACACCATAGGCGAAGTTATTAATGTTACCTGAGCACCAGTTACAGTTAGCGAGATGTACAGCGTCTGTATGGTATTTCAAGATTTGCATACAATACAATACAACATGATCGGGTGCAACAACCTCGACAGGTACCACCAACATATATAACCAAATATCCACCCGTACTCCGTACTACTCCGTACCTTTGTACTTGCTTACCTACAGTCAGTACATTGTAATCACTATCATCTGGCTTCCTTTGATTCACTTCGCAGAGTATAAGCTTGTTAACTTTGAGAGCTCTCGTAATAAGATAACAGATTTACCAGTATAGAACTGGTGGTGAACAGCAGTACAGAAAGTAGTCTGATCATTTCAGGAATTTAATTGAACCTTCATACCAACTTTGAAAGGCCTTCAGGAGTTTTTTACTTGGGCGGTACAAAGTAGCAAAGTCTTGACACGGACAACTGATCTGTTCCTTGATGGACGTATTATTCTTTAAATGTACGGAGTACTGGTAGGGCAGTAATTACAGGGGTATGTCGCTCGGACCACCAAACCCGGAGACCAATTGACTGGTGGAAACTGTTGTTAGGGAGTAGGGAGTTAGTCAATGAACAAGTTTAACTATTCCACAAAGTGTGCTTGCCTTTGAAGATGATGATAAACAAGACAGCCTCACCAATCCTAATCGCCGCCCACTCTAACACCTTATGTTAATACTCAAACAGACGAGTCCTCCTGATCTCAGGTGATTGTTTCCCTCCTTTTTATCATACCCTAGTACTAATCATGGTCAAATCACTGTTAGAACTACAGAAGCTTGATACACAGTAAATCAACACTTGATAGCAGCACAACCAAGGGACATAATCTTGACTGTCACGATATCAGCTCTTTCCATCAGGCTTCCTCCTCAAGGATATTCCTACGGCTGTACCCTCTCAACATGCTGCTTTGATTAGGAATCAAGTCGCTCTCATGGTTCTACAGCAACAACCGAACAAACCGGGAACCATATTAGTATCTTTGTTAGGTCTTAATCGTTGAATGCTCGAAGCTCGACTAAACCAACGAGAGGGACAAATTTGAAATTGCCTGCGAAATCGTACGATTCATGTAACGGACGTTCGTCAATTTTCAGAGGATAGCTTAAGGCACCTATAGCATTCGGATGCTGGGTTCTCAGCAGCAAAATGAGCCTAGATCGCCAAAACGGAGCTCAACGCGATGAGACGAAGGGCGTCAGGGAAAATTCTATGAGCCGTCTGCCTCCATTGTCACCTTCGTCTACGCCCGTCGAGGTAGGGCCATTCCCATTTGCTCCTTAGATTTACATCACTAATTGTCCCAGGATAATATTACCACCAGCACACCCAACTTCCTTCGAGAAATCAAGGGAAGGGTCTCTGAGCCGGTAGCGGCAGCCTTTATTGGCGGTGGCGTGGCCGGTGCTGTCTCCAGAACAATTGTCTCGCCTCTTGAGCGTCTAAAGATTCTTCTTCAGATACAAAGTGTTGGCAGGGAAGAATATAGGTTATCTATATGGAAAGCCCTTGTCAAAATCGGAAAGGAAGAAGGCTGGAGAGGCTTTATGCGGGGCAATGGCACAAATTGCATACGCATTGTCCCCTACTCTGCGGTACAGTTTGGGAGCTATAACTTCTATAAGAAAGTGAGTTGGACTATCAACTTTATATAAACCCGAAAGGGCTCTCTCTCCTCACGCTCCCCAATTTTTTGCTACGGCTAATCTTCAACAAAATTTTGTTTCAAGTTTGCGGAACCTTCACCAAATGCGGATTTATCACCAGTGCGCCGCCTCATTTGTGGAGGTGCTGCCGGTATTACATCTGTCATAATAACTTACCCTCTTGATATCGTTCGGACACGGCTTTCAATTCAGTCCGCTTCTTTTGCTGTCCTCAGCCAGAGCAGTCCCGACAAAAAACTCCCAGGGATGTTTCGTACCATGGTTCTTATATACAAAAATGAGGGCGGTATCATAGGCCTCTATCGGGGGATCGTCCCCACAGTTGCCGGTGTTGCTCCATATGTGAGTCTAACAAACCCGGCATGCTGACCATCACTGACTGGTGTTAGGTTGGTCTCAATTTCATGACATACGAATCAGTTCGCACGTATTTGACGCCTGAAGGGGATAAGACGCCAGATCCCCTACGCAAGCTTTTGGCTGGAGCAATTTCTGGTGCAGTTGCCCAGACGTGCACATATCCTTTGTAGGTTCTTTTCCTCTTAATTTGACCCGTGAGAAGGGTTGAAATCAAGCCTCCCCTGCTTTCCCCAACTATTAGTGATACTCAGCGGCTTATCTGTATATCTTAGTGATGTTCTGCGCCGGCGCTTTCAAATTAACACCATGACTGGAATGGGTTATCAATATTCTTCAATTTGGGATGCTGTGAAAGTCATAGTGGCTAATGAAGGATTACGTGGTCTTTTCAAGGGGATAGTCCCTAATCTTCTCAAAGTGGCGCCTAGCATGGCTAGCAGTTGGCTTAGCTTTGAGATAGTAAGGGATTACCTCGTTGAATTAGGCGACAAATGAAATTTCACGAATCCAACACCGTGTCTAGATAACAATATATAGATCAGCTGTCTGTCTTTGATCATGATGTCCTCATACATTGAGTGCGATAGAAAATTATCCTCTAGCACAAAAAAAGAGCCCATATGGCATAATGAAAATTATAATATATTTGTAAATTACACTGTTCCAAGTAGCTAATGCACATAATCCTTCGTTACATTCACGTCCCGGTCAAGTTTATTTGGATTCAAGAACAAAAAGAGACGGTTCACTTCCAATACAATCCTGAAAGCTAGGGGGTTCAATGGTAGGCAATTCTCATCAAATCTAATACTTACTATTTATGTATACATAGAAGGACATTTGACACTTTTTTTATTTCAAATTTGTGGCGAGAATCAACAATACTAGGGAGTTGAATAGGCCTTTCCCCATGTCTCAAACTTGATTAGTACTCCGCACGGGAGTAGCCAGTCAATCTCTGACCAAACTACCAAGGAGGGCCTGACATACATTGACGGTAGTGTTTCTTGATCACGGTTACTGGCTTATCTAATTGATTGGCTGTCTGCTGGGTTCAAGCGATCTAGCTCAATGCTTTTTTTACCCAGGATCAAATGAGAATCCGTATTAGATGTTTTTGAAGATATAGTGTGATTGAGTTTTTATATTGAATTAAGCTCGGGGCTGCCGGGCTAAGTTTACATGTACACAGAGATACCTGGATGAACTTTAAATCAATTTGTTTATGGATGTTGTAAAAATGCGGCGGATGTGGACCCGCCTATGAAATCCTACCTCAAGAGGAGTACTGAAATTGATGGCGGGCCGACGGTGGGACGCCTATCTCGATAGTCCAGAAGAAAACAATACTTGTCAAGCAATTTTGGATTACATGAAGAAAAGTAACATGGCAAGTGTCACTTTCTTTGGGCCACCCCAGTCGACGTTTACATAGCTGCCGTGACTCTCCATTAGGAATCCTTGGTCTAGGCCCTTGCTTAATTCTTTCTTAGTCTTCAAAGAATGCTATGGCCACTTCAGGGCTAGCGTTTTCTCAAAGAACCATTATTTGTATGTTTGTTAGTCCATATCCAGCCTTTTGGTGTAATTTACAGGGAAGTATGAGGGGAAGCCACAGCCGACACATACATGTTGGAGTTGCCATTCCATTTCCCTGTTTTACAGGATCAAGGCTGTTGACTTGATCGATAACGGACAACAAAATGGCGCTGTCTGTCTTTGACCAAAAACTTTTCCCGAGATTTAGAATTACATGTTCAATCGCGTATATAATCCTAATTTGACTAGAGATATAGGATTTGGACCTCGGTCCGAGTGGTGCGCTGGTGGTGGTGGCAAAGATTTAGTATAATAATAACCATGCACGGCTGATGAATGTGAACAGACAGTATCAGCAGAAAGCGGACGGGGAGACAATATCGACAGGGTAATCATCTTTCAGAAACGATAGTACCATATCGCCCGTCGTCGAAAGTACCGACATCCCAGATCAACAGGTAGAAGTACGCAGGGCGTTCGACATCTTGGTGATTTCTTGCAAATATGTGAGTGCTGGTTGTTATTTTTATTTAGGTAATGTAGTAGGAGCTGAACCTTGAAATGTTACGAAGTTGGAAACATTACAGACTCTTGACTTTGCTTAACGGGGCAACTAAATTAACCAGATACCTGATTGCTGACTACGCTGGTTCGGGATTTTTTGGTTGCTTAGTAAGGTAGGGCACAACCCGCACACACCGTCCGGTTGTAAAATCGTAGATCGAAAACCTCACCAGCTTGACTTCGCATACGGGTGCGACAGCTAGCTAACCTCCAGGTATCCCATCAGTACCAGCAGCCATGGGTATGTTTCACACCCTCTTCAAGTTGAGCTTGAATGATAAGACTCGTTTATATCATGGATTACTCTTTCCATGCAATTTTTGAGTAATTGAGGTGACAATTTTTCTGATCTTGAATTATAGGTATCGACTTGGACCGCCACCATGTGCGCGGCAGCCACCGCAAGGCGCCGAAGAGCGAGAACGTCTACCTTCAAGTTCTCGTGAAGCTGTACCGCTTCCTCTCCCGTACGACTGGACCTGTCTATCAACCTGGAACACGCGGATTCATCGACTAACGAGATGTTTAACTGTAGGCCGCACGGATTCGAACTTCAACAAGGTTGTGTTGCGCCGACTCTTTATGTCGAGAATCAACCGCCCGCCTGTTTCGCTCTCGCGTATCGCGTCTAACGTGACCGAATCCCACAAGGACAAGACTGTCGTTATCATCGGTAGTGTGACGGATGACAACCGCCTTCTTAACGTCCCGAAGCTGTCCGTTGCTGCTCTGCGCTTCACCGCTACTGCCAGAGCCAGGATCGAGAAGGCTGGAGGTGAGACCATCACTTTGGACCAGCTGGCCCTCCGTGCGCCTACTGGAGCCAACACGCTTCTCCTTCGTGGCCCGAAGAACTCCCGCGAGGCTGTTAAGCACTTCGGCTTCGGCCCCCATAGCCACAAGGTATGTCTATCTTTTCTATGGTTGTCGAAAGTGGTGTCTTGAAGTTCAATGCTAACGTTTGGTAGAAACCCTATGTGAGAAGCAAGGGTCGGAAGTTCGAGAGAGCCCGCGGCCGGAGAAGGTCTCGCGGTTTCAAGGTCTAAGGGATTTCCGTGTCTCATTGTGGATCTTGATAGCAGAATCGGCGACGGTCAACTGGAATATCGCACAGGGTTATACCTGTACTCTGTTGACTGATGACTGGCTCACTTCGTGGCTAGCTTCGGAATTTCTAGCCGGCGTGGCAACAAAAGCAAATATCGTGGGTTGATTAGAAATTCACGTAGAAGTGAAATCGAGGCGGAAATGAAATGAATATGTTCTCTCAATTAGGCGTTGATAAGTCGCAAAACTAACTACTGTTATGTACTGGCAAACTTTCGTGTTTCCATCTCTTACCCCCAGCACCTTCATGGTAATCACCTGCCGTGTGGCCTTCACCCCTAAGCTTATATTTGTAGATGGTCAAACCATCCAGTCCAACTGGGCCTCTCGTGTGTATCTTGTTCGTACTGATTCCAACCTCAGTACCAAATCCATACCTCATCCCATCTGCGAATCTTGTCGAAGCATTCCAGAAGACCCCTGCACTATCAATGCTGTTCATGAACATGTCTGCTGCCTGCTTTGACGCAGTTAGGATGACGTCCGTGTGTCCAGATGAATGTGAATTTATATGATCAATTGCCTCTTCAATCGCAGCGCTGGGCTGCGATGTCGAGGTAATCGTCTTGACAGCCAAGATGAGGTCCAAAAATTCGGTATCATAGTCGGCATCGGTAGCATCCTGTAGCAAACCATCCGGTATAGTTGGTAATTTCTCCAATAGCGCCGCTTTTGCAGGTGCGTCACAGCGGAGACACACCCCTTTGGTGAATAGTGCTTCGGCGATCTTGGGGAAAATAGTCTCAAGGCAGTCCTGGTGCACGAGCAGTGTTTCAAGGGAATTGCAAGCTGCCGGATAATCGGTTTTGGAGTCCACAATTACCTTAATGGCAATGTCTGCGTCTGCATCAGAGTGTAGGTATGCGGAACAAATCCCATCGGCATGGCCAAGTACAGGGATTTTCGTATTATCCTTGACGTAACGGACGAGATCGTTCGAACCTCGAGGAATGACGAGATCAATTAGTCCGTCCTGGGCGAGTAACGAGGCAACGACATCTCTTGTTACGACTAGTTGAACAGATGACTCGGGAACTTTGGTATTTGAAATCGCCTCAGAGATAACTTTCGAGATAGTAACGAAGGTTTGCGTCGACTCTTTCCCACCTTTTTACGGGTCAGCAAACAATAAGCAATTCACGGAACAATATAGGGCATGTTATTATGTTTTTACCTTTGAGGATTGCAGAATTCCCTGACTTAATTGCCAAGGCCGCTATATTTGCAATGACCTCTGGGCGAGCCTCGAAAATAATGAGCAAGACACCAATAGGGCAGCTCACTCTTTCTAGAACAAGTCCGTCGTCTACAAGCGTCCGCAGGGTGACATTTCCGACTTGACACCGTCAGTAAAGATTGACAAATACTGGTCTTCAGACACTCACTCGGATCCTTGAGATCCCGCACACTCAATATACCCTGTAACATGTCATCATACTTCCCAGGTCGCGATAAGTCGAGTCGCTTCAGGACACTGTGGCTCAGGTTACCGCTTTCTGCAGCACACGTCGCGATCTCCACATCCTTAGAATTTGCCTCCAATATGGAACTCTTGTTGTGTGACAAAGCATTGTGAAGTGCTGTCAATGCCTCATTTCGGTCTGTTTCGGACAGAACAGCTAGACGACGGGAGGCTAGGGAGCCGGCTTTGGCGATGTCAAGGGCAGATGATTCCGTTAGAGACATTGGTAAAGTCCTGAGGATTTGTGAGCCTGAATTAGACAGAAATCAAAATATCAACAAAAAATGTGTATCAATCAGTAAAGAGCATGCTATATCGGTGCGATTTCAGTGAAAAATGAGGGCATTCGGAATTACTCCTGCTTTCTCGGTAATGACTTTTGCTCTTCACCAACTTATACTTCTTATGACTAATCAGGTGTCGCATGAGGGAGGCCGCTGCCAAGAAGTTTTGTGAACAAGCTGAGCGAAGTAATGCCTGCCCTCAACCAAAGCTTCGAAAAGTATCCCTGTTTACTTGAAGAGGTGTTCCTTCCGACACCTATCAGACCCGCGCTACAAATTATACACCACTCCGTACGTTCAAAAAAGTCCAATTCTTTCTCGTTTAAGTAATGTATAAGCGTACGGAGCGGGGTAGGTCGCTTTACCTATTCTTGTAAAATAAGTGTTACCCATTATTTGTCACTTATTAATGTAGGACGAATCGGAGGCATGTTATGATAAAAGCGGTGGCCTACATAGAATCATACCTATGCATGATATCCCAGAACCCCGCCAATTCTGGAGATGACGCAGACTTTCCAGCCTCAGCTCAACCAACTCATTGGCCATTGGCAGCACCCTCAAACGAAAAATTTCATGCCACAGAGCTTTGATATCTATCTCTACAAGTCTCATCGATACGTTCGATTTATTCAGTGAAACACTTTGATCGTGCCATACGTCTATAACCATGGCAGAGATCCTTACCCGTCTAACATCTCTACCTGCCCGTTCACAATCTCCACATGGTGTGCATAACGAGAAATATGATAGCCAAATCCGTGACCTCATTTCCTACCTTAAGCAGCCTGCCAAACCTTCTGAAATTGGGAATGCTAGTCAGTATCTTTTAGATGTAAGCAAATTCCCCCGACCAATTTGTCGATATCTCGTATTGTCAATAGCTCTCATGTCATATACATGTTAAGGCAGTGGCGGCTAATACTTTTCATGTGCAGAATCTTGTCCCATCAGAGCACTCACTGTCATATCTCTATGTGCTTAATTATCGCATACAATCCATTCAGAATAGTACCAAAAACATCTTACCAGATGATATACTTCCGGGAGGCTATTCATGGGAACGGGCTGTTCTTTTCTTGCAACAATTTGACCCTATACAAATGAGATATGCCGGCCAGGAGTGGCGGAATCTTGTTCACCTTGTATCCCAAGCTGCCCTGGCTGTTTCAAAGGTAGGGTGGCGTGGACCTGCTCCTGGCGTAGTGGTGTTGTTGCTGACTTGTATAGCCCCTACTAGCTGTTCAAATCATAAAAGACTGTATACTCAAAATGGATCCTCACTCGCGGGTTTTCACTTCTATACACCTTGTTCTTGTCAGGCTTTGTTTACTATCAAAGTCATACGGTCATGCGTTACCCGTTTTGGATAGACAAATCTATCTTTTCCCTACAATCACGGGTCAAGCATATCAAAAGCACCATCGTCATATGCCATGTGCAGTACATGAATCTAGCGATGCGTTTATCATTGATGATTCGGAATTCTCTTCAAAGCTGACATACAGAGATTGTCTCCAATACCTTCTCTATGGATCGATGATTTATATGGCATTGAAACAGTGGTCTAAGGCTCAATACTGTTTAAGTATGGTTATGGCTTCTCCTGTTACAAATTCCGTCAGCAAAATCATGGTGGAAGCATACAAGAAATGGATCTTAGTTAGCCTTCTCGGGCATGGAAGGGTAATATCCACCACGTTGTCACTGAATAGATGCTGGTGGAGCTAACGTGTTATATCAGCTAACACCGGAGCCTGGAATCATTGCGTCCCATGTCACAAGAATTTACCAGTCCTTGACCAAACCGTATGCATCTGTTGCTGAAGCATTTGAGCGAGGGGACTACCGTGGACTTATTGCTGAGATTGAAATCGCCCAATCCGTCTGGTGCATGGTGAGTGAACACATGAAAAAGGGGTTGCGGACTGGTCCCCATCTTCAGTTTCTCGGAATTGACTGAATGCAGGATAATAACCTAGGCCTTGTCTCTCAAGTTATAAGAGCTTTCCCTGGATTCATGGTCACGAAGCTAGGGAAAACTTTTTGTGCTCTCACAATGCAGGATGCAGCATACCGTGTATCTGGCTGTTTACCATCCCAAGAAATTGAACAGTTTGTGGCTTGCACAATCATGTCAAACATGTTAGATGCTGTCTTGTTGCACCCACCAAATAATAACGGTCATACAATGCTTCGGCTTGCCCATGGAGCAAAATCCCGCTTGTCTCAGGAACGCCGGGTGCAATGTCAGCTCATTTCAGTGGACCAGTCGTTCCACGTACTCGCGAACACCGTCGATCAAAGCAACATTGAACTGGATCTTGGCAATGACCATTTCCAATTTTTGCAAAAATCTCAGAGATGGGTGGACCATGCTGGAAAGATCGGCAGAGGGTTTCCGGCAGGCAATGTCAACGCTGCTGATACCGACGAGGATATTATGAGTGATCTTCATTGAAGCCGAGTAATATTGGCCCAGGCTCTTTCCTATTTTCGTTTTCTGGTGTCAGACAACATTGATTTGCTGCAGTTTCTGAACATTTATGATACAGTTTTAAAGACTTAACCATGGGCTTTGCCTACATCTCTCTCCTGGTAGTCAATATTATCATCACTTGTGATTTCCAGTCTGATGTAGGGTTCATTGTTTATGTGATACATCCAACCTGTCGCTGCTTAACTCATGTCTATTGGATTGAGCAGGATTCTACTGATCCTTGTAGTTCAAGAACTCAGGACTACATAGTGGTCCCATGATAAAAGTTGCTGAGGGGTTGCCAACGGCCATTTGTTCTCGTGGTTAGTTATTTCTAGTAGTACCTTGCTGTCATAGTATCATTATACATGCTCAATAAGAATTATATCATAATATGTTTTGTCTGTATGTAGTAGTAGTAGTAGTCCTCATTACCCTGTCCTAGCTTACTCTATTAAAGGTAGTCATGCAGGGTTAGGCTGCGCATAACACTGCCTGAAGAAATATTCCTGTAGGCCTGTGTAAATCGTGATTATCATAATAACTTAAAAAAAAGAAATAGATTTATCAAACAAAAAAATACTTAATATATCTTACACAGACTGTAATTTTTATAGGGTTTTTCAAACTACTCTTTTATATGAACACTCTCTATATTGATACTCTCTTTATGTTCTATAATTCTTAAAATATTATTATTATAATATTATCTAGCTTTATCTTATATATAATTCTGAATCAATATTTCTAATATTTCTTTTCTTTTTCATTATTATAATAGACTTTCTAAATTATTAGCTTGTTTATTATATTTTATTCTTATATATTATACTCCATAATTTTATATTGGTCTATATTTATAAATTTTGATTAAGATATATAAGAAATCTAGCTTGATTATATATACTCATATAATCTCTTATTATAACATCTTCTTAAAATTTTCTAATATATATTACTATTTTATAACTTCCATTATAATAATATTTATTACTTAAAATTATTTAAATAGACTAGTTTTAATTATAAACTTAATTATTATAAGAATAATCTTTAGATTATTAATTATTTATTAGTATTTCATGTTTAGCACAATATTAGCTAGTTTTTTCTTAATTTATATTTTCTTTTGTTTTTTTATACTTATGTATATATATATGATATTTGATCATAATCTTCAATTAATAACAATTTCAATCCATGGAACTTTTATATAACTAAAATAAGCTCTATTTACAATTATAAATTTATCTATTTTATTTATCTTATTTTATAGAATGTAGCATAATTAGATAGTTTATATCTTTATTATTTTAGAGTTTCTTATTTCGGATTTTTTAATAAGTTAGTATCTATCTATTATAGAATTATCTTAGTCTCTTAGCCCTAATATATGTAGATGAAGCTCTAAATATCGGGAGGATTATTTAATGAAAAGGATGATAAAGCTCGTTGATAGATATGGTGGTTAAGATTCATGAAGAAGGAAGAAATCTATCTATTTAAAGCAATACTTTAAAGAAATAAAAATAAAGAAGTTATATAAGAAAGAGATAAGCTAATCATATTAGTATATTTCCTGACTTCTAACTCTTTTAATGCTCTATAAATTTATAAAAAATATTAATATTAATAATTCTGTAGTATTTCTCTATATATCTAATTATTATATAAAAATATTTAAATCTACTCTTTTCTAGAGGCTTTATTAATTTATAAAATACTATTATTACTAATAATATACTCTAAGTAGAGCTTATTATTATAAATTATTTTATATATTTAATAAGTTATTATATCAATATATTTAGCTCCAGAATAGAATTATTAATTCTTAATTAGATTAAATATTACTTTAGAATAAGTAAATATAATTATAAGCTAAATATTACTAAAACTAATATTTTCTAAAAGATATATAATTTATAGTACTTCTTATCTAGTTATTAGTATAATATAATACTTAGCTTTAGCTATTAAAAGAGATATAATTATTTACTATTTTAATATTTATAATATTAAATTATTTATTTATATAAATATATATTTTATAATAAATCTATAAGTATCTAAGTAACTAGTATAATTAGTATTTATATAGCTGGATATAACTCTAAGCACTTATACTAGCTTTACTTTTTTAATTATTAAATATATAGTTTCTCTACTGATTATTTTTTATAAGAAATATAAAACATATATTATATATTTTATATATACTTTAATAGGCTTT